>JAOTRA010000003.1:10589849-10623793 GCA_026260255.1 Pseudolaguvia tuberculata | reverse complement strand
GTGTGTGTGTGTGTGTGTGTGTGTGTGTGTGTGTGTGTGTGTGTGTGTGTGTGTGTGTGTGTGTGTGTGTGAGGATGGGAAGCTTACAGCTGGCCTTGCTCCAGCCCTGGGCCCTATCTGCTCACTTCAGCAGCCTGAGCCCAGCTGCAGAGGCCATCTCTAATATGTAGTCATTAGCACTGCCATTGTTTGCCTGGAGTCACTTCTCAAATTAGGGCAACAACAAAATGCATCGAATTTTTATATATCCCCTCCCTTACAAACATACACTCACCCCCCTTCATCCCCTTTTGGTGTATATTGACTCAATTATTCTACAGGCCTACATAATGTCTGCCGTTGCTCTGGGCTTTTTGGCTCAATACAACATGAGCCGGACATGCTGCGCTGGCCTGGACATGATGAAAATGCTGTCAGGGAAGCGGCTATATTCAAGTGGTTCTTTGATTATGAAGTTGAGATTATGATACATTGCCTGTGTCATGTGCGATTGCATCTGCATGCTAACATCTGTCCCTAAGGTTCGGGTGGCGGTTCATTCTTGTGCCTCATTTATGTCTAAATAGGCCATTTCAGTGATGGGGGCAACAGACCAACAGCAGGGGTGTGCGCTGGTTTACGGTTTTTTAATTCTTTTTTTTTTTAATCAAGAAAACAGTTGTTGGAACAAATCAGTCGTGTCTATATAATGTAATTGGATCTTATGCTTAATTCTCTAGGGTCCAATATTTTTTTTAACTCAAACTCAAATAGACAGTCTGTCCACCTTTCTGGCATAATGCTCTGTGGTATTAAGTGATCTGATATTCATTTTTTGTGAATCTGTTTGTTTGTATGCGAGAGACAGAGAGAAAGAGAGAGAGGGAGAGAGAGCGGGGGGGGGGTTCAGTTAAAGTAACTATTTGACATGACAGAAAACAGCAAAAGCGTAGAAATAACAAGCATCAGCATAAGTTCGAAGAAGTTAGCAGTAGAAATGTGTTCCCAGCAATTCAGCTCCTTTTACACTCAGCATAAATAATAGCACAGCATGTCCGCACAAGGACAAGCACACAAAACCGACACACAAAAACACACACCCATATAAACAGGCCATCATTCATTCATTCCCAGAGCTTGCTGAGTATTATGAGATTCTTCCTCAGTGGTCTGAGGGGGAAAAATAATAAAAGTCACATGTGCTTTAAATATACCTTTTCTTCATTTTTTCTTCAGTAATCAAATCTGATTTGTTTTTTTATTTATTCTAATGTCTTTTGACAATCTTTCAACCATTTACATCCACAACCCCATTGATAATGCCATCATTTAAATATTTCATCTCACTCCATCATTTTCTGACATAAATGCCAACAGGCCATGCTCCTGCTTGTTACTCCATGCTTAATGCCAGCATGCAAAATGTTGCATTCACAAGAGATCTTTGCCCGTGAGCATCCTGGCCTTCCTTGCTAAGGACTCAATAATCACGGGATTTGATTGTCTGTCCCTCAACCTCAATAATTGATGACTCCAATATTTACTCCATTACCTGTGTGTTGTAAACATTCATTACGGGGCTATGCTGGAGATAGGTGAGTATCGCAGAGCACAGGGGACCCTGGCCAGAGGAGAGCACCTGTCAGTTTGACTAATGACAGCGAGGAAAAAATATCTCATAATTACTTTAGAAGAAAAAAAAAGTACAGTTCTCTCAGCCTTATCGGAGCAATATACATTTTAAAAGTTTCTAGTGGCTTTATTACATTTGCCCCCTTTTCCAGGGCAACATTAGGCTTTACATTCTGAGCAAGTTCTCGAATTTCAAATCAAATTTCCAAGTCGCTACATGCATGGCTAAGTAATCAGATTTTCGACCTTATTGTATTTCTATTGACATTATCGTTGTTGTTATTTGTAATGTGTAAATATTAGCCAAAAGAGCTTGGCTATTTCATTCCAGGATAGATTACTTTTTGCATATTTATTCATTTATTTATTTGCAGAGGTTTCACTGATTTTCTTCTTCCCATGATTGCGGTCTAATGTATTGCATTATCAAGAGACGCTGGCTAAGCACAAACACAATAAATTTCATTTTGGAATGGTGAGCTGAATTTTAATCAAACTGCATCCTCTCTTCAGGCTTATCTGACCTATTGAGTCGCTGGAGTCAAAGAAACCTCTAAAGAACAATGGAAGAGCGCCAGACATGCGTAGTCTCTCCAGTCTCCTAGGTTTGTCAAACAGGCCTATTTATTCAACTTGCAAGAAAGTGATAGTGGGGTAAAATTGTGAAATCTAGCTTCCGGTGGAACTTCATCATACAGAAGTATAAATCAACAAAGCTGACAAGAATGAGTGGCGATAATTACAACGAAATAATAGAGACCAAAAAAAAGCAGGAGTGTCACTTTACCGGTAGACACGATAGTCATATTAGTTGTTCAAAATAAGTCCCAGTGGAAGAAGGCAGGCGAGGTACCCGAAGGCATAATGCGTTCTACAGGCATTTTTTTTAAGTTTCCTGAATAAAAAAGAGCGCATCTGTTCCTCTGCTCTAGTTGGAAACTATTCCAGATGATTAGTGCAATCAAATCCCATCCTCAGATGTATTTTGCTCATCGAGTTTGTGAGAGGAATAATATAGGATATTTGTGTTTTATCAAAGGAGACCGTTTATCACGTCCATTTTTCATGCTGTCAAGTTAATTACCAGAGAGAGGAATACGATTACACACACTCTCTTTCTCCCGCAGACAGGGGTGTGTGTGTGTGTGTGTGTGTGTGTGTGTGTGTGTGTGTGTGTGTGTGTGTGTGTGTGTGTGTGTGTGTGTGTCTCCATGCACACACAAACACACACATACACACAAAAGCCCACCCCTATGGACACCCAAACTAAATTGTTAGCCCTGGAGCAGAAATCCTGGCACTGTTAGTTGTGGAGAAGCGACTGAAACTCTGTACATCCCACAAGGAATAACAATTGTAAGGTCAGACATGCTTTCTTTTCTTTATTTCTTGAGGGGGATTCACCTAAAGAGGAAAAAATGTGACATGGCATCATCAGATCTCCCTTTTGCATTTGATATAATCCCTGCAAAATTCTTCAAGCTCATTTTGTGTAGCAAAAGAGAGCGATTTCTGTGTTTTACACTGCACTGTGGGTGAAACCATGTTAGAAAATCAGTCCTGAGACTGCTGAAGATCTGTCATTGCTAATGTGTGTGTGTGCGTGTGTGTGTGTGTGTGTGTGTGAGAGAGAGAGAGAGAGAGAGAGAGAGAGAGAGAGAGAGACAGACAGATAGACAGACAGAGACAAAGAGAGATAGCAAGCACATGTACACATGAATATGTCTAATCGTATTTGTAGGGTGAATAATTTGCCCCTCTTGGCGTGTGATGCATGTAACCAATATGTAGCGGATGTGAATCAAAGCCTTCCTCATCACAGCAGGTGAATCTCCTGTCTCCTCGCTTAAAGTTGGCAAACTGCTGGAGCTCTAAGTTAGCGTAAAGAAAGAATTAACAAAGCTTTCCTATCATTCTGTTGTGTCAAAAAGCCACACTGTTCTCCCGAGTCTGAAATGCTCCCTGTAATGAACCACATTAGCTAAGATCATAAGACTCTTGCTGGGGAGCATGTGCGAAACAGCGTCTTACAAGGCAGGAAACCAAAATCTTGCAGACGAAACAGCTTTTGTCTCTGACGTTTTGGAGAACTTCCATCCAAATTCTACTTGGTTCCATAACTTCTTTCTTTTTCTTTTTTACCTTTAAAATATTTTTTGCTCAATTATGTAAAATTTATAATAGAAAACGGAATTAACATCTAATTTATATGGAAACCTCAGGTTCTTACATGTTCTGTCTTTTTGAAAAAAAAATGCAATTGCAATTCTGTCTTCAAATCGTAATTATAGTAGAATCAAGTTGTCAGTCAAACGTAATACATGGCATCAGCAGTCATACTAGCAAATGAAGAGCATTTTAAATAGAAAAATAGCAGCTGACTATGTTGTTAGGTCACAGGTGTGGTGAGGAAAACTGGACAAAGTAAAAACTCAGCCAACTAAATCCCTAACAAATGCTTAGACAATTGTATGCAGTGGCAATATGGTGGGGTGGAGTTAGCAAGGTTAGGGGCCGTAGCATATTACTTGCAAAATGACAGTCCAACCGAATGCTTTATTCTTATTGGTCAGATACATTTGTGATGCTCTTGCACTTGTTTCTTAACATGTCAAGTGATAAATATGTTATCATCTTAAGCAGCTGACAAAGGAGAGATTTTAGCATGTAACTAGCTCATTTCACAGATGTTCCAGAACATTAAGCACAACTATAAAATAATTTTTTTAGTAATGGCAAATTATAGTATAAATAGATTTTTTTTTTTTACCTTAACACTAAAGACAGAATCTTGATCCTGCAATCACTCGGGTACAAAGAATCTTTTTTACTTTATGCAAAAATTCATTAAGTGCACAATAACCCTTAAAAAAGAGTGGATGATTGAATGTATATTGTCTCTGGTTTAGAAATTTTATTTGAAATAATTACACCCCCTACTTTTGTAGGATTTTAATAGGAACCCTTCCACCAAGAATACATTATTTCTGCAATCCCTCACTGTACCAGAGTCATCACATCAGAGCTGTATTCCCTGTATCAATATGACAGCACTTTTACCACCGCTGTATTACATCGAAGCACTGCTGGGCTTATATATTTTAACACCTTTTCCCCTCCCTGTTGGCTGTATCATTGCTCTTGTGGTGTTCTGGCACCACATCGGCAAAGCGCTGGTGTATATCTACATGCCAAAATGTAAATTAAAATCTAATTAAAACAATCTAGATTTTAAAAAGTTCAGGAAAATGATGTTTGAAATAGATAGTCATTATGAATTAAGATATTTGTTGTTGTTTTTTTACATCAGCAGTGATTTTGTGTGGTTAAAAACAGCATGGGATAGAAGCCATGGGACTAATTTTTTAATATGGCGCAATGACTGCTTTAAATTAATTTTAATTTACATTTTAGCATTCGGATAAACGCCAGTGCTTCATTTACAGTAGAGTAACAGTAGTGTTATCTCTCAAAAAATGTGTAAAAATGTCATTTTAAAAATGGTTGTTTTTTATTTACTTTTCTATCTTAATGGCTTACGGTAACTCCTGTAACCAGGACAATATTTAAAACTGTTCCAGTTTCTGAATTTGATAAAGGATCTTTTCAAAATCATTTCTGATCATGTGATATTAATCTTTAAAAACGTTTCTTGGTATCAGTTTGCTTGCCAGGACCTTTGTATCACCGTATCGGAGACAATTTGGCAACAAAAAAAGAATGTTTTGTCTGAATTGGTTGCTCATGTTTCTAATTGACGTTTGTTTATTTACCTTCCGGAAATTTGTATTGTCTGAAATGTGGGTGTGCAGAAAACTGACACAGGATTTGATTTGTGTGGTTTTTTCATTTATAATATAGAGAATGAAATCGCTTGGAGGAAAGTTGCCATTTTGCAAAACAATAGATATGGCAAACTTTTATTTTAACACAGAGAAGTTAGCTAACGCACACTCACACATTCACCTTTAGATATTGTAATTGGAACTTTTATTACCAGTTGCTAAAATAATGACTGATTTCAGAGGTGATGGTACTGTACCCAAAACATAGTTAAAGAAGACCTTGACATTTTCTATTCTGTTCAGACACGTGTACCAATTATATTTGTCAGTCAAATCATAGAAAAGCATGAGTAACACTAGGTTGGGATTCATACATAATTCAAGAGGTTGGTGGTTTGTCTTTCAGTTACGTTAATGAAGGATCTATCGTATCAAAGTCCATGCTGCCATGGGTGTCAAAAAAAAAGATCATCTCAAAAGATGCAAAATATCATCTCAAACCTACTTTTTGTTTTTCATGTTTAACTATATAGAAAACAGAAAAACAGTTACATTTGAACATTGTGACAATGGTTACATTTACAGCATTTTCCATTGGACACTCTTATCCAGAGCAACTTTCAAATGAACAATTAGGGATTAATGGCCTTGCTCAGGGGTCCACAGTGGTTACTTGGTGGTGCTAGGAATCAAACATTGCTCTTTCTGATATCAGTCCAACACTAAGCCACCACTTTCCCCAGTCACTTGTCTATCCCATGAGCTCTTAGAAGGGATGATTTGTTCTATTTGAAAATGGTGGAATGTCTGGTGCTGTGGTGTAGCTGGTGAAAGTGTTAGCCCCCTTATACAAAGTTGTTGCGCATTGGCATTCCTCTGGTTTCCAACTACATCAGTTTAACAAAGGGATAGTGGTGGCTCAAATGGTAAAAAGACCAGGAATACCTGGGTTCAATTCCCACCACTGCCAAGGCAGACCTGGCCTCAAGTCACTGTTGACTCCTTGAGCAAGACCCTTAACCCTTCCTGCTCCAAGGGCGCTGTATAATAGCTGACCCTGCGCTCAGACTCCCTACATACTAAAAATTGAATCCCTTTCCTTAATGTAACAATTTATAAGTTAAGAAACCAGAGGACAAATGCATATAGTTGGCTACTTTTAGGAAGACAACAAACATAAAACTATAGCCAACGCTTTTCACAGATTTTTTTAAGCCTTTAGTACTGACTAGCTCAGAAGGCCTAAGCGGTTAATTCCTCTAGTGAAGAGCAGCTCTGAAGCCTGAGGGCCATGATAAAGCTAGCAAGCATCAACATAACAACAGGTTTCCTTAAAAAGCAGATCGAAAAAAGGCCAAGCGAAAGCGGCTGTTAAGCTGTGCTGTCAGCACTATGAGTTCTGACGACGGTCAACTGAATGAGCTATTAACACAGTGTGACACCTTTCACACTAACATGTGACACGGTGCATATTTTCATTTGAATGTGAGGAAATGATCTCTAGCAGACAGAGATATACTGGAGGGACCAAGACTAGTCAGAAAGCACTGTTTTTTTAATTTATCAAGCACTGCAGCTGAGACTAATGTAAATTACATAACTAGTAAAGTAGGATTGGTTTGCAGAAATGCTGCTTCTGGTTAACTAAGTCAGACAGAAACGATGCAGAGATGACTATATGTGATTGTATAATAACACCAAAGCCCATATTAACAAATCATTCATTCATTCATCTTCATCTACCCTAATTCAGGGTCTCTGGGGTCTGCTGGCACCTATCCCAGTTTACATAGGGCGAGAGGCGGGGGTATAAGCTGGACGGGTAGCCAGTCCATCACAGGGCACCAAATAGACAAACAAACATTCACACACACATTCACTCCTATAGACAATTTAAAATCACCAATCCACCTAATCTGCATGTTTTTGGACTGTAGGAGGAAATCCACACAAGTGCGAGGGAGAACATTCAATACACAGAAAAATGGGAATAGAATCTAGGAACATCTTGTTGTGAGGCAGTCATGCTAACCACTACGCCACCATACTGCCCCCCATTCGCAAAGCTAGCCATCTATTAGCCAAGACAGGACTTGAACCTACAATCCACAGCGCCGAAGTCTGATGACTTATCCATTAGGCCATGTGTGCTCACTATTAACAAACTATTTAATAAAAGTCTAATTGGGTAAAGCAGTAGCACAGTGGTTAAGGTGCTTTACTACTATGTGGTAGATCAGGATTTGATTCTTGCACCACCAAGTTAACACTGACCAAGTGACCATTATACTGTCGAATTTGGGGGTAAGTAATGCCTAAGGTGTTGAACTGATAACTGGAAGATATGGGTTCGAGCCCCAATACCACCAATATCTCACTGCTGGAGATATTGTATAAAGGAGATAAATGTAAATCATTTTGGGTAAGGGTACCTGTCCCAAATGCTGTAGATGTAAATGTCCCCAATAGTCAAAGTCAAAGTCAAGTCAAAGTCAAAGAAATTTTATTGTCATTTTAACCATATATGACGAATCAGTATACAGTAAAATGAGACAATGTTTCTCCAGGATCATGGTGCTACAGACAATAATTACTTACAATAAGTACAGTGCAAACAGTGAACACGGTGAAACAAGTATAGAACACAAAGACAGCAGATATGGACAATAACACGATTACACCAGAGTTTTCCTTCTGTCAAATAAGCTGTCTGTTTTATTCATGCATCGTCAAATTCACTTTATGTCTAAACTGTAACATGATCTCAAACCAGCTATGGCAAGTGCAAATAAGATACCATCCTGGGCCCCTGGTAGTTCACACCTGCTACCTCTAATACATATCTCAATTTAAATGTCTACATTCTTATTACATTTTTTTTTTGCAATCTAACCCTGATAGCCTTAAAGACATGTTCTCTTAATTATCCTCTGTGCCGTCATTTAACACCCCGCTTGAAGTCTTTTAATATTCAAAGTTGGTACTGTGCCATTTCCATTGACCTACATAAATACACCTGCCACCCAAGTATGATGAGAGGAAAAAGAGAGAAAAAAGTTCAGAGCATGTGCATATCAATAAGGACTCAAACTGTGTATTATTAACACATGTTGCATGACTTTGCCACAGCAACAGGAGTTCTGTTTATGATGTTAGTCTGACACTGTCAATCTCAGGCCTTCCTTGGAGAATCAATTAGGAGATAAACAGCGCCGTGTCTTAGCTTATGGGAACTGGCACAAACCGTCCCTTGAATTTCCCGGGGCAAGGTAAATTGACAATAGTGCGCTGTCCATTAGGGATGGAAAGAAGAAAAATTGTAAGTCTGGGTTGTGTGTGTGTCCTCAGTGCTTGCAGTTGCTCAAAGAGTCCATCAACTAAGCATTGTACTATAGAGGCATGCTAATTTTAGTAATGGGATGCAGCAGCTTGTTCCAGGAGTGCTTCTTCAGTATGAGTTTTTTGACCTCCATTGACTTGGTGGAGAATTTTTTTCTTATCCTTTATTTCCTTATTTTTTGGTGTGCAATAGGTAAAAGTGAAGCTATTCTTAAATTGATGACATTGCTATCTCCTTTATGCATATTGTATGCATTAGGACAAATCTGGATCATTTTGACGTGCACCGCGTACTGAAAAGGGGAAACCAAGGATATTGGCATAGCTTAACTCAGTGTTTCAAATATCTATAAATGGCAAGGAAGAAGAAAATCAGTGTTAATGCATTGGGAAACATATGCATGTATAATTTTTTAGTGTGGGACAATAAAAGAATTTCTGTTTCTCTTATTTGTATGTGTGGAAGTGACTGGTACATGACAGCAATGGCAATAAAGAAACCCTAACTTTCGCCAGCTCTTACCACCTTTCTCTCATAAAATGCAGCCTCTGTTGCTCTAATAGGCAAGTGTTTGTAGTATCTTAAACAGGTTCCTAGGTTGCAGTGTTAACTTTTAATGAGCACCAACCTATTGTTTTCACCTTCTGGCAATTAGGATCTGTTTATTTACAGATGCATATAGTCTAGCATATACATTACATACCACATCCAGTCTAGCTTTTAAATGTTTAATGTGATCAAATCCAAGCTCCAAATTCTTTAAAGAAATAATACATTTTTATCAATAACAAGATAGCTTTTACTCCGTAGGATTATGAGGATTGTGGTTTTAGCACAAATACACAAAAGATGCTTAACTGCTTATGCAGTTAGCATTAGATTGTTACAGGTATTTTGATGAAATACTTTAACAATTTTATTAATTATGTCCTTCTTTAATTTGCATAGATGAAATTAATATGCTTAATTGAATTGCGGTGAATGTGTATAGGTAAGACATTAGATAATTTGCTTGTTACTGGAATTGTACTGTATATATCTTTTATAACCTTTTACAGCAGCACAGGCTAACATGAGTAAAGATGATTAACTGTTAAAAGTTTAACTTTTCTTTGCAAGCTACAATAATCACAGCCTCAAAATCCCAGACTTTTGGCAATTGTTTAATTAAATTTAATTAGATTTACAATGCTTAGCGCATCCAAAATGTAAGAAGGTGACATCAAGTAAAGCAAAATTAAAACTGGCAAGTATTACATGAAAAATCGGTGCATAAATGTCTGGATAGAACCAATGCTGCACTACTTGCCTTCTGCACAAACTAATGAGTGTAGTCTGCCACAAGCGAACAAACAGCAATGCTGGAGCTACTCCTTACTGAGTCGTCCTTAGGCAGTGCGGTTATTTAATGAACGTTGCAACTAAAGTTCAACTGATGCCTTCTAAAATTGTAATACGTAAAAGTATCAATCATAGTTTGCTGGTAGCAGGAGACAAAAACAGCTCTTCACTCTCAGTTGTGACCCATATGTAATGTAAGAACTATTTTATGAATAGTTCTTCGAATAGGAATTTGGTGGGTGGTCATGTGTTAAAAGCGAGGTCATCCAAACACTCCGAAACATTATTGTACACTTAGAACCCCCCTCTGTATCTCTTTTGTCCCACTTAATGCCGATTCCATGTGTAACCATGCCCTGGTAAGTGGCCCTCTGCAGAGCAATGGAAGGCAGCCATTGTAGAATTGTCAGTTGCCAAGACTGGCTATCAGCAGAGCTAGTGGTTAGCAATGACAGGGGAATCAGACCCCATGAAGAGGAACGACTCCCAGTGGTATTGTCTGTGCCACAATGCTAGTGTTGGTGCCTACAATCCACTCAGTGCCGGTGTGTTTTCATTCCAATTCCCCATGACAGGAACGTCCAGACCTGTCTTATTGTTTTTTTGCTCTGCGAAAAAAGCTTGTTCCCAGCTGAGACTGCTATTATACCTGGGTGTCTACACAGGAAGCATCTTTACACATGCTGTTCTGCTATTCTTACCTTCACCTGCCCTAGAAAACTATGTCCGGATGATATGATGCCTATTGAGCTGCAATCAAGAATGGACTTTAATGTAATGGAAATGAGAAATCCGGCAAGTATTAAATAATTATTTGTTTTTAAAATTAGAAATATTCCAAAAGTCATATTAACTAGAAAATTCATTTCATTCATTCATTAAAAAATTGCAAAGCAATGTCTGGATTTATATAAATGATGTTCTTTTAGAATAAAGATAACTCTGTCATGACCATATTTATTATGGCTGATGATAGACAGCGCTATGTTTGGTAAAGAGAAGTTTAAATACTTGACCAGGTTTAGAGAAATACTTCTCTAATAAAAAAAAAGGGTTCTTATTCAGTAATCACATCTGCATCGCCAAAATACACCGAATCCTGATGAGAGAGTAAACATTGACTTCACCGTGGTCACTTGAAGAATGGAATACATATGTTTCATTGTGTACAGAGACATGGCTTGTTTCATTTCCAATAAATCTTGTTTACTCTGTCATTTTCCAGGGTTTGTAGCCAAGTGATGGTCAAAATAAAGGAGTGTTTGTAGTCTGAGAGGATTGTTTGGTTTGTCTGCAATCTGCAAAAAATACCTCATGCATATGTCCAAGACAGAGTGATGTATATCGAGTTTCTAGATACATTCTGAAAGCCTTAAAGAAGAGAAACTGTCCTATAATTACCTATTAATAGGGTGGTGTAGTCAAATGCAAGGGTAAAGGGCACCGGTTTACATACAAATAAAATAGAACCGCAAAGTCCAATAACAGCGTTTGTTCCACATACTTTCCTTCAACCACTCAATACACAAAAAACCTGATGCAATTTTTATACATGACATGATAATACTATTAGGTAAACCAAGTTATTCTACAGAAACCAGGGATCTGATTGGTCTAAGGAAATGGGGACTCTTCATTCTAAGAAATAAAAACCCCAGTAAAACCATTTACCCTCCAATTTGCGCTTTCGAGTTAACTGAATATAAACAAACAATAATAGCTTTAAATAAATGAACATTCATTTCTTTCAAAATCTTTAGTAAGGAGTAGCCACTTCATCTCCAAGCTATGCTTCCAACGAATTTTCATTATAATTTGATATAATTAAGGACTGGGAAAACATATAGAAAATAGTAGTACATCACTACAATCCACATGATGAAAGAGCATGCAAGCATTCTGGGCCTCGTCTACAGGCTGCACAACGTTCCAGGCTCAGTTTATTGCCAGTTTTTATCACAATCAGCTGAGTGATTAGAGCACAGCAAGCCAGATATTATCAATCTTGTAAATTATGGCATATCTCTGAAGTCAAACCAACTCTCCATTAATGCTTTAATGTGAGTTGCAACAGAGAAAATATGAAGCAGACTGATAAGAGCATAACCTGTGAAAAAGCAGAATAGGTCAAAACGAGAAAGGACACTCCAAACGTATTTTCTATATATCTGTCAGTATCCATTTATGATTATTATTATTTATTTGGGGGTTTTGTTGTCGTTTTGTGACTTCACATATATGTCCTATTTACAAGATATATTATAATATTATAATATGTTGTCTTCTTGATAGCTAATAATATAAAAAGGTGGGTGAAATAAAATTTACAGTTTTCAATTTATATCATTCGTTCATTTACTTTTTTCACCCGCTTATTCCATAATTCGTGGTCATTCGGGGGTCTGCTGGCGCCTATCCCTAGCGCACATAGGGCGAGAGGCAGGGGAACATCCTGGACAGGTCGCCAGTCCATCTCAGGGCAACACATAGACAAAAAACCATTCACACACACATTCACTTCTATGGACAATTTAGAATCACCAATCGAACTAATCTGCATGTTTTTGGATGGTGGGAGGAAACCTTAGTCGCCAAAGGAAACCCACACAAGCTCAGAGAGAACATGCAAACTCCGCACAGAAAGATCCCTGGTCCAGGAATTGAACCCGGGACCTACTTGTTGTTAGGCGACCGTGCTAACCACTACACAACCGCGGCACCCTCAAGTTATATTATTTATATATATATATATACAATTTTTAAAAAGGTATTAGTAGAAGCTGCTCAATCAAATTTAACTTCTTTAATTCTTGGTAAAAATAAATTTCTAAACTCAAAAGAACAGTTCCAATATCACTTTACGCTTCTTCTTCAGAAGATAACTTTTCATTTTAACTCATGACTCTACCAACATGTGACATTTTTTCAAGAGGATTCTTCCTTCCCCTTTTCTCCGCTCAATCTTACCACCCGTCTATTAGCGTGCTCAAAGTGCAATGTGATGAGACAGCGTGAGACCACTCAGCAGAGATGGATGTGGGATATTAAACCTATGCCCCTGCTGCTCTTTCCTCACCTTGGTTCATGGTTTGTTTCCCATACCAGCATACTTGATGAATGCTCATGGATCAGCTGAACAAAACTGCCATAGTGTAGATAACCATCACTGATACAAGGTGTAAGTGGAGCATTAAACCTTTTCCAAATCTTTCTGACAATTGTTTAGAAATAGATGGATTTAGCTTAAGAAGTGGATTCCTTTTCTAAAGCTTTAAATGGATGTGGCTATGTTCTTTAGCTTCTTTATATCACTTACAAATTAACACTTTAAACATCCAGGATTTAGCTAGTTCTTACAAATATATCTACTTCTCTTAACCCTGTACCTTTCCACAATTCTTCATTTATGGTGAATTGCTTTCAACATGTTTCTCTGGAATTTATTTTAGAAGATCAGGCTTCTTTGCAGCATTATATCTGTTTTATTGATAATAAAATAAAGCGATAACAAATGTTACCCTATGCCCTGTGTGATAACTCTTCCTGAACAAATTGCTTATGAAATAAAGATAATGATGTATTCAAATCTGTTGGGATATTGATCACAGAACAGTATACTTGCTGCTTTGGAATTAACTATCACACATGAGAATATCTCATCAAAGAATAATAGTAATTTTAATCATTTTAATAACCTGCAATATGCATATGTATACACACACAACAAAATGTGAAGTGGTAGCCTAGTGATTAATGTGTTGGACTAATACCAGTTTGACTCCCACCTTCTCCAAGCAACCACTGTGGGTTCTTGAGCAAGGCCCTTAACTCACAATTGCTCAGTTAAAAAAAAAAAGAGAACAAACTTTAAGTCGCTCTGGATAAGAACGTCTGCCAAATGCCAACCTGTAAAGTGTCATATTTTTAAGAAATAAATAAACAATCAATACTCACTTGCTGCTCTGGTATTTTTAAGACATAGAACAAAATAAACTGTACTGTCAGCTATGGATTGAATAAGGGATCTCTCTCATATAGTTCCTGTTGTTCCCTCCCATTGCCGTTGCTGTTATTTTAAAAAAGAAATACCTAAATGGAACACTATTAATTAAATTGTTAGATTTATTAAATAAATTCAATTAAATGAACTCACTGCCAAGCTTGGAATGGGCATTAGTCTAGTAAAATCGACCCTCCATTTGCAACAAAATAAACAGGGAAATGTCTAAGACCCATGATGATGAGTTAAACTCTGTTCCCATCCGCACAGCTGCAGGACATCAGTGTGAAATAAAAAGCAGGTGGCTCTCAACTTCAGACTGAGACGTAACAAGGCAACAATGATGATATGCTACTGAATGAAAGACTAATCGTAGCTGTCCAATCAGTGACCTGTAATCTAAAAATCCACCTGTACCTTCTGCAAAGATGTGGTATTTTGTCTCATAGGCCTGAAAATATGACTATAAACCCAAGCCCGATACTTAACCTATGTTTCTCTGGAGTACTGCCACCAATGAAAATGAGCATTCATCTCATTTTGTGTGAGTTGTCCCAGAAGAATAGATGTTTTATAAAGCACCACGTTGGGCATACATGAGCTTTGTTTAAGCATTTTTTTTCCCTTCTAAGGTTCCTCTGGAAGCATCACGGTTAATTTGGGATCGAGGCGCCATGCTTTCTCTTCTAATTGCGATGACAAGGCATTAGGGCCCTTTTTATCATCAGCGCAAAAGAACAAAAAGCGCCAAGCAGACAAACTAGCCCCTCTTAACCAGGCAGATCTCGGTTATCTCTTTCATCACAGCAACCATCTTGGGTCTCCCAATAAGGCTATATGCTTTTTCTTTCATTGTGCAGCTTAAGGGAGCTGAACAGCCTCCATGTGCATGGCTATGGGTCAGTTGCCTTATATATGCAAGCTCGTTCTTTAGCATGTGTGCTTAACTTCCATGGTTGTTTAAGTAAACTGAGAAGAAGGCCCCAAGGTGATTAGTTCATTAGCTAGTCAACCACCATGACAAGCTTCCCCAAACCTTAAGATGCGATCACGATCATGGCTGCTGATTGGTTGCTCTCTATGTTTTATAACTGATTATTTACGTTAAAATGAGTGAAAGGAAACGTTAAGCTTAAGAGTTCCAAGATTACTTTCTGTCTTTCTTTCTCTTTTTTTCTTTCTCCAGAGCTTATTATTTCTCCTCTGATTAAAATCCCAAGCAGCTGAAATTCAGCCAGCTACAGACCGGCTTGAAAATTAAACCTTGCTGAATGATGGTTGAATTGAAAAACGCCACTGTTTGAAAAAGAGAGAGAAACATCTGTAACTCAGAAAAAAATTATGAAAACATGCAAATGAGTGGTCAATTATAAGGAAACAAGAGAGAGAGAGAGAGAGAGAGAGAGAGAGAGAGAGAGAGAGAGAGAGAGAGAGAGAGAAAGAAAGAGAGAGTCAAATGGAGAGATTAAGATTAAATTCAGTGTTGAAATAACACACGTGTGAATCAGTCTGTATAGATGTTTACTATTCTTTGATGGATAAAATATTCAGATTATAGAAACAAGGGCCTCATCTCCAAAACTGTACTTTAGATCTTTTGGAAAAAGTCGTCAAATCAATCATTTGCAAATCTCTTGACAGGGCATCGCTGGACAGAGCTGAGTCTCAGTAGGAACGCACTCTATATGCAGTTAAGTCTTGGCCCAAAGTCCATCTGTTCCCCATTAATGTGGTAATTCCAGCCTAGCTTGATTCCCCCTTGTTTTGGCTGTTCTCCATCTCACCCAAACTCTAAACCTCTACGAGTATAGAGAGAAAGAAAGACAGAGCAGCCTTAGTGCTTCCTACATCTCAACACTTATTGAAGAACATTCTTCTCTGTATCTCCTCTTCATTGTTGCTGGCAGAACATAGCCAGTCCTTTAACCATCTTTGTGTTTTTAAGGCTAATGATGGTATCAGCAGGCACAATAAAAAAATATATTGAGAAGCATCCCAATGTTCCTCTAGGTGACTATGAGAGGCGGTGAAAGTTATTATGCTTTCGATCGCCTGCAGTGAAGAGGGTACAGTATGGATACTTAAGAAGCAGCATGATGTGCGTGTTTGTTGCTATCATTTTGTTCTTCTTTTAATTCCTCTCCATCTGATTTATGGTGTGATAAGGAGGCAAAACTTTTACTTTCCTTTTTTTCTTTTTTTTTAAATCACTAATTTCAGTCACTGGGTCAGATTCAAGATTTGCTTTTGAACACCTTTTTTGGCAGATGGGCCAGGGCTATGTAATGATGTAGTTTTGATAAATTTTTGAATTTCACTTCTAAGCAGTTAAAAATAAAATATTACAGACAATGTAGATCAGAAACAACATGCTGAGCTCATATATTGCTGGCTTTCTAGGTACATCCCCCAATTGCTTAGTTGTATAAAATAAAAAAAAGCTGTCATGGATAAGGGTGTCTAGCAAATAATGTAAATGTAAAAGGTGCTCATAATAACACTCAGACACCAAATATTGATGACATTAACAGAACAGATCAGCAGCAGCGAGAGAATGTCAGACTCAGCGATGTTAAACGCTAAAGAGTGCATCAATTTGGCAATAAAAGCTCAATGTAGGTGCTCCATGGAAAAAAACCTTGAAACAACGATATAAAAGTAGGCACACCACAGCTCCAACAGTTGAAGTGTTTGTGTACTTACAACAGGTGACAGGCAACTCTTCATAAGGCAATGAAAACATGTACGCCACTGCATGTATATACACTGCAAAAAACTTCATCAGATGAACACCATATCAACATGAAAGGTGGAAAAAAGGTTGGGGTTAAATGCCATTTAGTACATTTAGAAATCCCTGACTACAAACCATATAACACAGAACATAGAGAAAAAAGGGAAAGAAACATAGAAACATCATTCCGTGTGAGAATATAAAAATTTTTAAAAAATAATTAGGTATAATTATAAAGGTATAAAAATATAAAGATATAAAAGTATATAAAGTTTATTCATTCATCTTTAAATCTGCTTATTTCCTAATTCTGGGCAACAGGTTTATGTTGGCGCCTATCCCATTCATTCCCTATGTACAGGACAAAGGGCAGGCTACCAGTCATGAGTGCTTGTAATATAATATCAATTTTAAAAACACCTGTTTTTTTTTATTATTGTTCAACACTGTACCGGAACCCAGACTGTGGCGACGTCACACTATGTACTTCTCTCGTACACATAATGAAACTGCCATATATTTTTTTGTCTTTAGGCTGCTCCGGTTAGGGGTTGCCACATTCGACTTGGCAGGTTTTGCGCTGGATGCCCTTCCTAACACAACCCTCCCATTTATCCAGGCTTGGGACCGGAACTAAGGTTGCACCTTAATGGCTGGGAATTTATAACCAATTTAGACTCATCAATCCGCCTAATGTATATATTTTTGGACAGTAGGTTGAAACCGGAGTGCAAGAACATGCAAACTCTGCACCAAAAAAACCCCGACCCGGATATCAAACCCGGGACCTTTTTGTTGTGAGGAGTCCGTGCTATCCACTATGCCACTGCGCATCCCCCCTAATGAACCTGGCATAATCAACGCAAACACACTGAGAACATGTAAAGTCCAAACAGAAAGGTCCCTGCCTTGGTATTGAAGCCAGAACCTTGCTGTGAAGAGACTGTGCTAACCACTAAGCCACAGTCCCGTCCTCTAAACCGTTGCAAAACAAGACAGATAAATGCAAGAGATAATCAGTAAACAGTTAAAAATTCAACACATCAACAACAAAAAATCTCTATCAGAATTGTAACCTAAAAAGAATCGGTGCACCCCTAATACAGTTCAGACAAGGCTACACCATGGCCTAATGCCAAAAAATGCAAGCACACACACACACTCACACACACACACACACACACACACACAGCATCAGGATTTCCAGCTCACTGAAAACGTGAAAGCGATTTTTTTTAACCCCGTCAAAAATTCCTTTTTTCCCCATGGATGTAGGATATAAATTTAGCTTGAATTTCAGTTCTGCCGGATATCCTCTTTTCTGCCTTCATCACCTTGAGTATTTGCAAGTAGGACAGCAGCGGTGTTTCTCTACAACGTGCCGTGTTTACTTTCATGTCATCCGTTTTATGCCAAGCATGACTGTTTGACAGTCCATCTGTATAATTGAAATGACCTTTACATGGGTTTTGCTGGATATCTATGCCTGATTATTATTCCAATAACAATGTCAACTCATGTCCTGAACATTCATAGATCAAAGTACATGGACTGACAGTATTTTTGGCTGGTTAATTACAGAAAATGGGGGTTATTTTTGTTTTCACCCAAATATTTCCCTTTTCAGCGTTTATTAGTCTGTCAGCCTACCCAGGGCTGAGTGTGAAATCGGTATTCGTGACCGGCGTGCAGATAAAGCCCTACCTGTAGAAATTAACTCAATGTCTTAGTAATTAGGTGCAATCTATCTGATTAGAAGATGTGTGGCTTTGATTTGCACTCAGAGTACAGGAGGAAGGTCAGATATCAGATCTTGTAAGAGCTAATTAGGTTACTTCTCTTCCTGTAATGGCCATTTTGATACAGGAGAACAAAATGTCAGGATGAAGTCAGAAGCCAGGCTTTAATTTGAATTAGTGTAACATTAGATGTAACATGCAAAACTAGACCTTCATTAGCCAGACATCATGCAAATACTTTCAATTAGTCTGGAAAGACAAAGAAGCGCAATGTTTTTGGAATTTGTCTGTTAACTGTGATCATTATGAGCCTATTCTTTTTCTCTTATATTTGTTGCCAATTGGTTCTGCCTTTTATTGGTATATGGGCTCATAGATACATAGATCCATACAACTTGTACTATGGGGTGTGAAGAAAAGATGAAATAACTGTTTATTCTGTGTCAGCGTGTGGAATAGCTGTAGCTGCAGTTATCTGGAATAACGGACTATAAAATCCATGTCCTGCTCAGTTCTCACAGCAGAGATGGACAAAAATCCTCACGACTGTCATAATGAGGCTGCACTGAGCTTTAACAGGGACTTGTAGTTAAACATTGAACATACAGAGGAAATTCATACACATACCAGATATAAAAGTTATATACTGTACCTAATGACAATTCCTGTTCCTGTCTGCCTGCTTGTCAAAGCCACAGCATAAAGCCACAACTACGCTATCTTGCAGAGTTGCTAACATGGCAGCTAACATGGCAGCAGCAATTTCTCTGACGCTGATACAACAATGGTTTAAAAAAAGAAGACAAAAGTAAATTATTAGTTTTCTAGTCAGTTTCTGTGCTCTGGTTGGTGCCGCTGAAGAGGTGTGGAAAACAAAAGTTGATGTTTTAGTTATTAAAAGGAATGATTTATAGTCATTCATTTATCTTCTTACCCACTTTTTCCTTATTTCGGGGTCACAGGGGTCTGCTGGAGCCTGTCCCAGCTAACATAGGGCGGGAGGCAGGGGCAAACCCTGGACGGGTCACCAGTCCATCTCAGGGTCACACATAGACGAATAACCACTCACAAACATTCACTCCTATGGGCAATTTAGAATCACCAATTGACCTAATCGGCATGTTTTTGGGCGGTGGGAGGAAACCAGAGTACCCAGAGGAAACCCACGCAAGCGCGTGGAGAACATGCAAAATCTACACAAAGATCAAACCCTGGGACCTTTTTTTTTTTTTTGTGAGGCGACGGTGCTAACCACTACATCACTGCGCCGCCCCTGATTTATAGTATTAAACTTAATTTAAGCTAGTGATTTTCAACATGAGAGGGAGCAGCCTTTCAGTGAACATTTAGACAAGGGTGTTGGAAATGTGCTGGTGTTAATGAGGAGGTTTTTGAACACTAATGGTGGACACTAAAGAAACAGGTGTGTTATGAAGGGAAAATTGACAGGTTTCCCCAAGACATTAATTGCACTACCAAAGCCAAAATGCTGCTAATATAACAGAGAATACTGTGGCTTTATTACCATTATTGTTCCCGTCTAAGAAATAGGAAATCATCAGACCTGAGCTTTTACTCATTTGCTTAAAAACTTTTATGATAATTGTTCTGTAATGTAACAGCAGGTGTTGTACTTACCTATGCAATATAAAAACAAATGCAGATACACACAACTTAGATATGTATTAAGGCTAATGAAGCTATATGAGCATAATGTGCATAATATGATTGACTGATGTAATATGGCGCTGAGAGACTTGATGTTTATGATGTGTTTCATTGAAGCTGTTCAGACTTTAAAAGCCATATTTCATATTAGTAAGTAACAGTTAACAAAATAGCTCGTGCTTTATTCTAGCTGTTTGCCACTCATAGAGAACTCCTTAGAATAGCACTCATAAACTTTTTGTGCTTTTTTAGTGAATTAGGGTTGGGTGAAGGATTTACTCATTCATTCATTCATTTATCTTCTTACCCGCTTATTCCCTAATTCGGGATCACGTAGGTCTGCTGGTGCCCATCCCAGCACACACAGGGCAGGAGGCAGGGGTACACCCAGGACCACACATACACAAACAACCACTCACACACACAAGTCTGAACATGTTTTTGGATTGTGGGAGAAAACCAGAGTACCCAGAGAAAACCTATGCAAACTATGCACAGAAAGATTCCCGGCCCAGCAATCAAACCCAGGACCTTCTTGTTGTGAGGTGAGTTACAGTAGCTCAGGAAACAATACCTGAGGTATCAGTGCAGTCAATTACTTTTCATCATGTTTCACTTTTATACACTGGAAATTCCAGGAAAACAGAAAAGGCCCTGCTGTTCCTGATGGCCCATCACTGTACATGCTCATATCTTCTGTTAATTATTTGCTCAATCATTTGATAAGAATATTTATCTCATTTTTATTCTTTAGTAATGCAATAACTCATTCATTCGTTCATCTTCCTACCCGCTTATTCCTTAATTCTGTTGTCTATCCTGGCTCACATATTGCCGCCCTTGCAATAACTCACTCATTAACAAACATTGTGTTCTGGAGTTCCGTCTTGCTTATGGATGATGCGAATTTTAACGTATACGTTTCCTCATGATTCGTGAGAATTGATATGGGACACTCTGACTGATGATAGTTTCCTGCCCGGCCCTATTTCTTCCCTGCTTTGCCATGCTCACACCTCTCACTTCTCCTCGGAGTTGTACCTGCCCATTTATTGCATGGCACTGGATGCTTTGTATTTGCATTTATTTTATTTGCAATTATGTACATTGAATACACACCATTAAAATATGTGTAAGTGAATAAAATTAGAAAATCATTGTTATTATTAAGTTTATAATAAAAGAAAAATGGTTCATTAATTCTGAAGAGATCCTGTGAAATATTTGGATCTTCTTTAACACTTTTATCGTTATTACTATTATTCTATTATCTACTACACCTATAAAAAATAAGAAACTTAATTCTGAATGTCTGATAAGGATTAAATGAATAGGATTGGAACTAATTCATCACCAGAGAGAATTTGTTTTAATTAGAAAAAAAAGATTCATGGCATTAATGGATTTAAATCTACAGCATTTATTTCTCTGTGAGGGCGTTTGAAGTGACAGAATATTACTCATTATCACTGCTATATAGAAAAAAGACATTAATCTTTAACAGTTATTCTTAATCTGAACCCTTGAGAGGATTCTTTTATATAAAAGTTTCCCATTATTACTAATAAGCTTTGATAGGTGAGCTAAAACTTTTAATCTGAAAAAATTCATTTTATTGTATGATTTTACCTTTATTAGGTTTATCAATATATTAAATTTAATTAAAGGTTGGGTGGTGAGGAAATAGTCTCTGAGGTAAAATGAGCGACATAAAAAAAGAAAAAAATCATGTTTTAACAAGTCTATATTGTGAAAAATGGTTATCAAATGTTTACAAAAATAATAAAATAAAAATCAGTCTGTTATATGATATAAAAAAAATCATTTAAGCCCTTTCTAATGAGCAGCAGTACAGGACATTACAGTATACGTACACTTTTTTGCCAACAACAGGGCTATAGATATCCGAGTGGCATAAGCAGAGCAGCGAGTAGTCATCGAGGGACTAACCTCTGCTCTGAATAAACAAGAGGCTTTGCTGTATAATCGGCTTCAGAACTGAATTGCTTGCTAATGCCAGAAACGAGCAGAAAGGTGTCTGTTTAAGCCCAATCCAAACAGGGCTAGTGCCTATTGCCCTAGTGCAGCAAAGCAAACCTTCCTGTCCACTTTATTTTCTGCAAATGAGAAAGAGGTGCATTTCCCCCCTACCGAGAGCGAGAGCCTGTCGAGATGAGGAATAATTCGATAGTCTCTCA
This sequence comes from Pseudolaguvia tuberculata, assembly GCA_026260255.1. NCBI lineage: Eukaryota > Metazoa > Chordata > Actinopteri > Siluriformes > Sisoridae > Pseudolaguvia > Pseudolaguvia tuberculata. The sequence goes on along the minus strand of JAOTRA010000003.1, from coordinate 10,601,377 downwards.
GAGACTAACACTACAGTCCACATGACATCACTTAGGGAAAATGCCTCAGCCGCCACAGCTCAGAACAATTCACTCAGTGTTGGTGTCTCAGCAAAATGGAAGTGATTTTCCCTGACATTTTTCATCTTATGTTTCTTGTTTGTGTTTTTTTTTTTTTTTTACAGCCAATGTTATTTCATGTTGTGCTTCACTGAATCCTGTGTTGTTTCCATTTGTTGATTATAAGCTCACAGTCAAAGCAAAGCTGGCTGGTGTTTTGGGGAAATTGGAAAAAGTAGGGAATTAGAAAAAGCTGTGCCACCATAGTGCATGTGTTAAACCTCACACTTCTTTGTGTAACCACAACACAGCCATCCAACAGATATACATTGCTACGTGGTTTAAGAATTCAAACATGCCATGTGGGCCTTGCAGTTATTAGTGATCGGCACAAAAAATCTATTAAAATCTTAATTTCTGAATTTAAATACTTTGATACATTTGTATGTTGTGTACATAATCAATAAGAAAGCATATATTTTATTAGCATGCTGAGAGCTGAAGTGTTTCCAGAACACCAAGTCTTGTGGAGTGTAGTAGCTAACAAGAGTGATCCAAGCCAGTGCAATTGAATCAGTGTGTAAGGAGTAAAGGTTAGCCTGTCTGTTTTGACCCTGCAGAAGCTACTATAGTGCAAATTGCTGAAAGTCTTGAGAGTGCTCATGCTGACCCCTATCCACCATTAGAGGTATCTACAATGAGAATGTAACCATCAGGACTGGTCCAAGAAGCAATTGAAGAAAGAAGCTTCTTTAAAATGTAATTTCTTCTACAGCTTGTAGAAGGCTTGTACACACCAGGTTGCAATGTATGAAGTAGCCAGCAGAGGCAGTGTAGACTGCTAGGCCCTGCATTCAAAAAGATTATTATTTGATACGGACTACATTTACATTTAAGGCATTTGGCAGATTTCATTATCCAGAGCAACATCCATTTATCTCTTTTATCCACTGAGTAATTGGGGGTTAAGGGCCTTGCTCAGGGGCCAAACATTAGGAACTTGGTGCTGCTGATTATCCAATCCCCATCTTCCAATTAGAAGTCCAACAGTTTTACTAAATATTCATACCAATGATGATGCCTTCTAGCAGGGTAAGGCACCCTACTCAGTTCAGTTGTTCAACAATGGTTTGTGAAACATTCAGTTTAATTGTTGACTTGATCTTCAACTTTCCCAGATCTCTAGCTGATCGAGCAGCAGTGGGATGTATTACATATCCAATCCATAAAGGTCCTACCTCAACTCTTACAGGATTTGAAAGCTCTGCAGCTAAGGTCTTGGTGTCAGAGTCTTCAGCACACCATAAGAGGTGCTGTGTAGTGACAACTTTGACTTTGTCTTTGAGAGGTCAGGGCTATTTTAGTTGCACAAAAAGGCACTAAATAATATCAGGCAGGTGGAATGTGTGGCTGATCTGTGTATGATAAATAGACATAAACCATAAACTACAATCAATAGAAGTCGTCATTGCTGTAGTACGATAAAAATGTTCTATATTTCATATTGATTAAGAGAGAAAAATAGGTTGATATTATATAGATTATGTATGTAGTTCTGAGAGTAAAACAGTATGTAGTTCAAAAATATTTGCAGTTCATAAAAACGTTCTCGGCTGCGCGCTGGTGTAGTGAATAGCACGGCCCCGGGTTTGATTCCCAGGCTGGCGTTCTTTCTGTGCAGAGTTTGCATGTTCTCCCTGCGCTTGCGTGGATTTCCTCCGGGTACTCCAGTTTTCTCCCACAGTCCAAAAACATGCAGATGACCCAGTGACCCCGAATTAGGGAATAAACGGATAAGAAGATGAATGAATGAATGATTGAATGAATGAATGAATGAATGAATGAATGAATGAATGAATGAACAGTGTAAAATTATTACTATAATACTATAAAGAAGATCTTTTAAGATGTGGGTTATTTGGTTACTTTAAAAAATGGCTTCTTGTTTGTCTATAATAGTGTTAAACTCAAAATATATATATATGGACCAAACCAAACAGACTGTAATTTGTTAATCACAGGACAAAAAGGGCAATCGTTTGCTTTTTCATTTCGATTTCCTTTCTGTCGTTTTCTGAAGACCTCCTGCAAGGTGACTAAATCTCATTTTTCATAAGAACATTGCTCTTTCCCCATGCTGTGATCCTTGAAGAGGAATGATCTTAGCTATGGGCTGTGGGTAGCAAATAGACCTAAAGTAGGAATAGAGTCTTTACATTCTGGCAAGGTTTAAAAACGGGTTATTGCCAAAGCATTAGGACAAACAGTAGTCCCTAGTGGATAATAACCATCATCTGTATTGCCTTGTTCATTTTTATTTAGCTGAGTAATTGGCTAGTTGGACTACAGATATTAGAGTTAATTATTTTGGGTAGAGCAAGAGTAAAATAAAAAGGCACGGTAACAATCAAACACACAGTGAGTACGAAACAATTGTTAGTCATAGAAGTAATCATCATCATCATCATTAGCATCATAATTAGTAAGGGTTCATTTTTCCCTTTTTGTGTTTTAAATGTCCAAGTGATTAAAAAAGTATTAAATACCGAATGTGTCAGAATCACTTTAGCACTTTTTATTATTATGTTTTTACAATTGAAAGGAACATATAACTACAAAAATAACATATAAATATAAATTAATAAACGGATTATTTAATAAGGAAAAATTGCAAAAGAAATAATCTGTTAAATCTGTTTTAAGTCTAAAAAATTATTCAAGAATTATTCATTTGTTGATAATCTATTAATGATATAACAATTAAAACTGTTTTAATACCAAGACCAAATAATATTTTAACCCAAACATGTATTATTATGATTATGATTGTTTTACTATTACCAGCTGTACCATCTCAATCTTATTCCGCTCATGTCTATTCTTCTTTTAGACCAGGGGTCTTCTTGACGCAGCTATTTTTTCCTTTCTCTTTTTTATCCTGGTCTTTATGAAATTGTTATTATAGCAAGATGTCCAAGGTGGATTGCTTCAGCGTGTGTGATTCAAGTGTAAGCGTGTGTGACCTCTTGCTGAGCTAGGCTGTGTGGCATACTGAGTGTGTTTGTTCTGGGGGCTATGGGCTGTGGTGCCTGACCTGCTACTCTTTGCACACCCTGAGGCCACTAGGAAGCTCCTTTTACTTTGAGGTCACTATTTCATTTCCATTCCCTGTACACTTTTCCTGGATCTTCTACTTCACATGTCTTTCAGGGCATCTCTAAGCAGCACAGGTAGTCAGTGCTGACACTTCCTATAATCTAAAAGAAGCTAAAAAAATGCGAGAGAGAGAGAGAGAGAGAGAGAGAGAGAGAGAGAGAGAGAGAGAGAGAGGGGAGAGAGACAGAGAAAGCGTTGCTTCTAGAGTGCTGCAGAGTTGAAACCGGATCGGCAAGGAAACTCCCAGCACATGTATATGAAAGGCAGAAAGGGGTCCCCTCAACCTGTCTCAAATCTGACCGCTTTTGCTGCTTGGTATGTGCCAGCTTGTTTCCTCTCAAAAGAACTGCAAGGTCAGAGCAATTTCCCAAAGTCAGAGCCAGGGTCGACGATGTACTTCCCTCTGATATCACTATCATATGGTAGGAAAACAAGCTGAGACTGTTTGGAATCTTTAGACGGAGGATGAAAAGTGTTTAAATTATTTTGTCATTGTGCAGATACCTTTTGGGAGAGCGTTTCATGTGAATATAATGGCCATACATAACTATAGTTTATAACTGGCACTTGATTGATGAAGATATGTTTTATAATTTACACACATTCCACTAGTTCTCCAAAAATATGATATGAAGTGATATTTGATCAATTTGGTTAAAGAGGCGGGGGTACACCCTGGACGGGTCTCAGGGCAACACGTGGATAAAAAAACATTCACACACACATTCACTCCTATGGACAATTTACAATCACCAATCCACTTCATCTGCATGTTTTTTGGACTATGGGAGCAAACCAGAGTACCCGGAAGAAACCCACACAAGCGCAGGGAGAACATGCAAACTCCGCAAAGAAAGATCCCCAGCCTGGGAAACGAACTCGGGATCTTCTTGTTGTGAGGCAACCGTGCTATCCACTACGCCACCATTATATATAGTGAATTTTATTTATCATATTTGTATTGATACTGTTAGAGGGTGGCGCAATGGATAGCACGGTCACTACAAGGTCTAATAAGTACGAATAACTACAGTCTTGAAATTCTATTGCTTTGCAAACATTTAAGGAAAGGGATCTCCAGCTCATTAATAAGATATCAAGTCCTTTAGGCAGCATAGTAAGCTTGAAAATGTACAAGGAACTGCAGTGTGCATGAGTTTGAGGTCCTTTGATCTAATTACATATAAATAAAAAAATCCATTGATTACTGATCAGTGAAAGAACAGCGATGTTATCTTTATTGCACTATATATGAAATGTACACTTTATCTGCATGTTTCCTTTTGAAGATATTAAAACCTTTTCTTTTAGTGAATGCTTATTTTAATTTCATTTATTCTATAAAAAGATTCTCTATATCTAGATATCTCTATATAAGCTGTCAATGTGTACATTTTTAACATATTTTGGAATTATTGTAGAATAGTTATTCTGTTACTCATTAATCTATGGATTCAGTAAGTTGTACATGTGTGTTAACTGCATATAATTTGTTTACTACTAACTTTAAATTAAGTAAAAATTCAAACAACATTATCTAAATATATTAGTTTGTTATTGAACATCATTTTCAGTTGTTGAAATTGTTGTTATTCATTCATTCATCTTCTTGCCCGCTTATTCCTGAATTCTGGGTCACGGGGGTCTGCTATCCTATCCCAGCACACATAGGGCGAGAGGCGGGGGTACACCCTGAACAGGTCACCAGTCCATCTCTGGACAACACATAGACAAACAACCATTCACACACACATTCACTCCTTTGGACAATTTACAATCACCAATCCACCTAATCTGCATGGGTTTTTTTGGATTGTGGGAGGAAACCGGAGTACCCGTAGGAAACCCACGCAAGCGTGGGGAGAACATGAAAACTCCACACAGAAAGATCCCAGCCCAGGCTGCGAACACGGGACCTACTTGTTGTGAGGTGACTGTGCTATCCACTACTCCACCGCAGAAATTGTTGTTATTTATCTATTTATTTCCAGACTGATACATTAACCTAATGAACTGGTTTCTTTGCTCAGAAAATAATGTAGGTAGTATCTATGTACTGGCATCCATACCAGCTGAACCATTTCCAGGTTAGTCTGGCTGTTCCAACTAGCCTGGTCTGATTAGTAGAGGTGCTGCCGGGAGCAATGTCAAGAGACTTCATTTGCAGGATTAGACATCTAATGAGTTGCCTGATCCCTTAGTTCTTATCTCTTTTTTGAAATGCAAAGTCTAGAAGGGGCTTTGCACATATTTCTGCAGACATGGTCATAATTAGCAGATTAGAATAGATAAAAAATCCCTCAGAGATGGAACCTTTGGGAAAACTTAACAGGTTTAGTGGAATTTTCAAGTAATTTAGTTTAAATGTTTGGGTGCCAAAATCACAGGAAATGCTGAGGGTTCGGATTGAGAATAAATTTGCCATGATGAATTTGCTGGGGGAAAAATAGCAGTGACATCTAAACATGTATGATAAACCTGAGTATTTTTCAAATACTGCATATATATTATATATACATATGCATACTAATATATATATACACCACAACCCCCGGATTCTGCTGTACTCCAAAGAAACAGAAAGGCTTTTAAAATCCTTTAGGCATTTAAAGTTTTCCATTACAGATTCACCAAACATGCCAACCAGTGGTTCATAGTCAGTTCTTGGCTTCTTGACTCATGATGTAGCTTCTATAGTTGAGTGTGGATGTTCACTGTATGTGGCATTGTTTCATAAATTGTTTATGAACTGAACATTATCTCAAGGGCATGAGCTTGAGAAGGATCAATAAAAAAAGATTATAAAAATAAAATGCTAGAAAAGTTTGAAATTTTTATTTTAAGTTTGACATATAACAGTCTATAGTCCATAAATGACTCTACTCCATGAATATTTATGCATTTGGTAGACTTTCATTGGCCCTTAGCCTGAGTGTCTTACAATTGTCTGGTTTATATAGCTGACCAATTGGGGGGATTGCTCAGGACACCAGGAACCTGGTGGTGCTGGAAATCAAACCAAGGAATTCGGTCCAACACATGGTTACTATATTACCATTTACTGAAATATCTAAATAGAATAACAATTATACCTGATATAAAAATATATTTAAATTATCCGTTCCAATTTCAGTACATCTACACTGTATTGCAATAACATACTTAACTATTTTACTGTAAACTAGCTGTATGCTTCTCTTCACTAGAGTGGCAATTACTCTATTTCGTGTAATTTAGCTAGCTACAGTTTCACCATATGTGTTTGTATAGAATCGTTTCTATTCGCAACCCAATATTTGCCATTATTTAACAGAATATACCAAAGACATGTGGTAAAGCGATGCCCATTAACATGTATGTACACATTTTCTCCTAGACTCTTTCTTCAGTTTAGTGATGTTTAGTTAGTACTTTAATTACATGAATAAAAACCATAAAGTGTAAATTACATCTTTGTGCTTGTTGAGCTAAGCATTAGCCAAAATATGCACAAGGGGATGTGATCATGGAAGCTTCACTTCCCTATAGCTTAGGTTATGGAGATGAGCTCCTACTATAATTTTAATGAAAATACAAATCATTGCATGAAAAATAGTATTAATGATAATAATGCTGTAATACAATTTCATTCTTCTCTTTATAAAGATTTGCTTTTAAATGCTAAATGTTTTATTATTTATTTTACTTTTTATTAAGTTGTTAAAATGTTAAAATAAAAGAAAAACTCAAAACGTGAAGTGTGACCACGCAATTGTAGTTACTTAAATGAAGCCCTTGAGGTAAGAAAAAAGATATTTAAAAAAAAAAAAACTCATTTTAGTCACATTTCTATGGTTTTAATGTTAACGAGAACACGTACATTCAAACACTAGTAGTGTTACTACATTTATTCCCAGTGGGAGAAGTGAGGGCTTCCCTCCATCTTAAATCCCAGTTTAATTTCAGGGTAGAAAAAGAAGCTATAAATGTACATATGTATTTCATCACAGTTTAAGAGCTGGTGATGTAATAGATTAAATTAAAGAATGATGACATTTTTAAATTAAACCCGTACTAAATTAAAAACATACACTTATATTTAAGGAATGAATTGACTAAACATGGACCTTAAAGTCAGTCTAAATGTGGTAAAAGTATAAATATTTAGTTTGTTATGTGTCATGTTTTTATATTATTTGTAGCTGCAGTATTAAATAATCATTTGCAGACTTGTTTGCAGTACAATTTTAATTTGCACTGCAACATTTTATTTGATCATTTTTTACCTGAAATAAATGGCGTCAATGGGCCATTTAATAGCTAGCATTTACAAACTACACTCTGAATCTACTGAAATAATCTTTAGAATAAAACTACAAAAAAACTTCTAGTTTACAACACACCCCATAAATGTGAATGTTGTTTTTACAAAAACATTTCAGAATTTTAACGCAGCATTAAATTTGAAATATCTGTCCATGTGGCCTTGTGGCAGTAATATGTGAAAGGTGGTAATTATAACATTTTATTCACTTCTAGTTACATACTATAAAAACTTTCTTATGTAAGATGCAGTTAATAGCTGTCATTAAATCCGACGTGTTACAGGAAACTGTATATCAGTATAAATTTGGCCCAGACAAAGTTCAGCCCTTGATTTACTTTGGCTCTTTCAGTGCTGACCCTCAGCCTTAGCTTTCTCATGTTGGCCTTTTTGTCTCAGGAAATGTGCCGTCGTTGCAGCAGTCAAGGTGTGTTGACAAGCGAGACGAGGGTGGCAGATGGCTGTAAGACCAGCTCAAGGTCGTCCTGCCCCGCTGATGTCTAAGCATTGGATTTGAAACCCAACACTCTTTTCATCTCTGTACCTCTCTCACGTTCTCTTGCTCGCTCTTTGTCTTGCTCTCCTTCACTTTTCTTCCAATCCGAGATCTCGGGGAGCTGTATGGACCTCCTATCAACATTACACTACATAAACACTTGCAACTATATTTTTCTGCCATCTTTGAAACACACAGCTGTGCTCTCTCTCTCTCACTCTCTCTCTCCCTCTCTCTCTCTCTCTTTAACTCGCTCTGTCTCTTTTTCTCATACACGAAAACCAACAGTGAGTTGCCCTACATACTTTATGCACTTAAAGTGTGTCTGATGGCTGTAGAAGAATATGAGAGGGAGGAGAAAGATTGCTTTAATTACTTCTTCCAAGCTTGTCTGTGGGGTATAATAGTAGATATCTTAGTCCTGATGTTGGGAGTCACAGCACATGAATCATATTCATATGACTGCCATGTCTTCCCATCCTAAGAGAGAAACGGGCAGATGGACAGACACAAGGAGACGAAAAGGAGGGCACCCGAGAAAAGTGAGAAGTGCATGATCAAGAGAGGGAGGGTGAGAAACAGGAGGAAAAAGATCGAGCATGCACCAGAGATTGAGAGAGAGAGAGAGAGAGAGAGAGAGAAAGAGAGAGAGAGAGAGAGAGAGAGAGAGAGAGAGAGAGAGAGAGAGAGAAAGAGAGAGAGAGAGAGAGAGAGAGAGAGAGAGAGAGAGAGAAAGAAAGAGAGAGTGATTATTCATCAGCTCGGACTGTATTTCATTTCTTATGCATTTTTCTGTATTTTCTAGGAGACTGTGTTTTGCTTTTCACCTAATAAGCAGTACACAAAACTGTTTGACTTTGAGTCCAGTATCGGCATATAGTATCCTTAGGAAAAAAACAATACAAAACTAGATAAAGAAAACCCCAGAAAACTCTCTGGAGACAATGCAGGGATGATGTTTTTTTTTTTTTTACATTCTGAAGAAAATGAAACACCTGCTGTTACTGCATCCATTTAATAAGCAATTGCTGGAGATAAACTTGTCCTATAGCATTGCTCTATTGGTTTATATATGTAAATGTGCAGATATATTATAGAACGGAAAACTATTTAAATTCAACCATCGCGTGCAGACAAGTTTTAGTGCAATACTTACAAGCTGCTAAACAATAACTTGTATATTGCATTAGAATGGTATTATTCATGTGTTGTTTCAGCATTTTTTGCTTTTATTCAGAAATTCACTGTCATCTGTATTAATTTCTCAGTTTCTCATAGAAACGCTATAAAATAAAACATTAATATAGTATATAAAAAAACTACATATCAGAGGGGTAAATTGGTTATTGCTATATGGTGAAGTGAATGAAGTAAATGGTTTAAAATATATGGGGTGTATTTGGTTATTATTTATGTATTCATGTGCTGTATTAAATTTCATAATATTAACTGGTACTACATTTAATTTTTGATTTATTGTACAAACAGTATGGCTTACATTGTGTTCTGTAATCAGACATTAGTTAGATATGATATCCAGTTAGAACTGTATCATGGGGTGGTGTGCAGGTAACACGCTGTATAGTACATTCAATCTTCTTATTCCCTAATTTGGGGTCAGGGGGGTCTGCTGGTGCCTATCCCAGCGTACATAGTACTTTTTTTTAACATTATATTTTTTTATAGATGATTTTAGCTATTACAAAATGATCACTTTATACATACACTGTGTGTCTACATATCCAAATTGAGTCATTCATTTTTTATTACAGAATTTACTGCAAATTACATTTTTATGTATTGCGTTATGAGTAAAATCTAAAAGTGTTTTGATTTTTTAAGTACGATTTGGCACAAATACATTGTTCAGGCAATTGCAAGTAGACACAAGTCAGGCAGGCAGTTAAGGGTTAAAGGCTTTGCTTGGGGGTCCGTCTGGGGTTGAGCAGGATTTGAACTCAGTCTCTTTTACCACTTGTTCAGAATCTTAATCACTGGGTCAGCACCGGCTACTGTTCTAGAAGAACGTGAGGAGTAAAGTATCTGTGGTATAGTGAATAAACAGTGACTGATTTTACTGTGTCTAGCCATCTTTACCAAAAAAAAAAAAACCCCAAACTGAAAAACTGATTTTCAAATATAATCACATACCTTTTATATTTTTCTATTCTCTTTTCTTTTGAAATCTCTTTAATACTAACACTTTAAATTGCAAGTGTTTATTTTGTTTTTCCTTGTCCATTTTCAAATAGTATATTCAGTGTGAAAGCAGGACTTTTATAGATTACTGGAATACCATGACTAATTAATGTAAACAAACCATTACATTTCAAATAAAAGTCCTTACAATATTTTATATTTTTACATTTTTTTACAGTCTTCCAGTATATTTCAATAAATATTCATTCATTCATTCATTCATTCATTCATTCATTCATTCATTCATTCATTAATCTTTTTACCTGCTTGTTCCCTAATTCGGAGTCACAGATGTCTGCTGGAGCCTAACTTAGCGCACATAGGGCGAGAGGCAGGAGTACACACTGAACCGGTCTTCCAATAAATATATGTTTAAATCAAGAGTAAAACAGCTGTTTTTCAAATTTACAATATTATTTATCTGTTACTGTGTAGCATTTGTTTTTGTGCATGAGAAAATTTTAATAAATAAATCCAACACAGAGGAAAGGATTATTGTGCATTTTATAATTAGAGGGATTTAATATTATAATGATATATTTTAAAAGTCCAAAACTTTCACAGTTTCGGCAGAACAAAGTCTTTGTGTAGAATCATGTTTATTGTCTTGTATAGCAAAAGGTTTGGCCACAACAGAAAGCATCTGGAAACACTTAGCCACCCACTTCCTTGACCTAATGTTAGAACAAGGCACCATTTTGTTTTCTGAGTGCATTCAAAGATTTTATTCTTGAAAGTAGAGTGACACCTAAAGGATGGAGACCTTCTTTCCATTGGTGTCATGCACTTGACTTAGTGATTTATTCAAGGACATGCTGATTTCGAGGGGAAGAAAGTGATGAGTTTGGAGTTATTTTACTGTAGGCTTACATGATATTGCCAAGCGTTGCTGCATACTGGGCTTCGAATTCCCTCCTTAATGAGCCGCCTCAGGCTGGCCCGAAGAAAAGCGGAAGTTTCACGTCAAAATTTTTGTGCTCACTGATTGGCCAAAGAGAAAGGGGTTATGTTGATTTGCCATCCAATCAGATCTTGATGGTGGTTATCGTTGTATGACTCCCGGTGCACCTTTGCCCGTATATACTGGTGTAATAAAAACTATTCACACAGGAGGACATGCGGTCTGTGACAGAATGATATTTGAGCTTTTAGTAGTCTCTAAAGTAAAATTCACTTGAAATATTTTTACCCCTTCCAATATGAAAGACTGTCTTTTTTGGTTTAACCCCAGAAACCACGCGCGTTTGTTGCCAGGCAGACAGCATTTTTGTGTGTGTGTGTGTGTGTGTGTGTGTGTGTGTGTGTGTGTGTGTGTGTGTGTGTGTGTGTGTGTGT
>JAOTRA010000003.1:10563438-10580767 GCA_026260255.1 Pseudolaguvia tuberculata | reverse complement strand
TATATATAAAGTAGAGATAGACAGAGACGCACAAAACAGCTTGTGAGACAAATGAGAGAAAGAGAGTGAGTGAGAGCTTGTAGATTGTTTTAAGGTTTCCGCAAATTATTTCATCTTGATTGTATAAATTAATCATATGAATAGTCATCTTGTCAAATTAGCTTTCTTAACTTTTAAATAAGTTGGTAATTGTCAAACTTTTAAATAAGTTGGTAATTGTCAATCCACCAGGAACGAAAGAGGATGTAAGCGGAATAACAAATATCCCGGTATGGTTCCTGCCACACAGGCTATAGGGACCCTTCTCAGGACCCTCAAACACGAGCAGGAAGTAGGCACACGTGGAGTTGGCCCTCTACACCCAGGTGATCAGGAAATGCCTGGCCAGTGTTTGTGACCATCTGTCCACCTGAGTAACAGCAGATCAGCCTGGACATATAATGAGAGCTGTGTTCAGCTCATTACTTTGAGAATTTCTGGCAGCCGAGGCCACGATTCTGTTGGAAAAGCTGTCAGATGGGATATATCAATCAGAACAAAACAAGAGAAGTACGGGAGCTTGTAATTACAACCTTCTCCTTGTTACTGAATGTTAAGCTGTAAAGCATGTTTGCTTTTAAGTGTCAACGAAGAACAATTTGGAGGCACTGTTTAGTTTCGGACAATAATTACTTGCAAAAACATGGGAAATATATTTGATGTTACACTGTATAGCGCAACGATTTATCATGCTGTAGGTAAACTGTAGCTGTGTGATGCCAGCTGGCCTTAGGGTGTACGGTATATAGCAGTAGACGATGGGGTTGACCTATAGTGTTTTTTAGCTTGCTTTTCAGAACCTCTGAGTGCATCATGCTTGCTGACTTTTGTCGTTGATTAGTATCTGACGATTTTAGACATCACCTGTCACTGTGTACCAAGAGGATAAAGCAACTGCTTCAAAGTAACATCTACTGTGGGCAACATCAAACCACACTTCTTTTGATGTGCGGATGGGAAAAGGGCGCCAACACTTTTATTAAACATCATATCAGTTGACACTTGGTGGATGGTTTGGGCAGTTTGGTGAAAATAATCCCTGTAAAGACTAGCCAGTCTTCAAATCTTAAGAAGAAGAGTAGGGGTGGATGAGACATGCAGCTGGGATGTTCTCAGGTTCTGTCTGCTATTTTTGTTCTGCGCCCACACCGTATTCTTTTTCTTTTCTTCGCTTTGTATCTTTCCTTTGCAACTCTGTGTGGGGTTTAGAAACCTATGACCCATCCGCTTCCATGTGGTTCTCACAGCAGGGCATCTCACGGTTGGACGCGACTGACCGTATCGCCAAACACCCTGTCTGTGTGTGTCGGGGGAACGTTTGTTTTAGCAAACTTGTAGGAGGCTGAGAATGAGTCAACTAGGGTCAAGGGAATATGAAGCAAATCTTTTCTAAAAACCTGGATAACAGAACATCTAACCAGAGGAACAAATGGATGGACTGTTTGTTTGCCTAAGAAATAAATCTGTGGGATATACAAAAACCAGAGTAAATGAGACATTAGTTAGTAAAGGCTGTCTCTAAAATAAACCAATTTGATTTCATTAATTTAGCAGCGTTAACAATCAAAATAAAGAAGATTTAAAATCTAATGATGGCTAATGTGTCTAGGGGCTAGTATGAGGAAAAACCTGGAGTTAAATCTATGTATGTTAAATCACAACAGATCTGGCCAGCTGTGTTTCCGAATTTCCAGCAGGTCTTCCTGGTATTGTAATCAGGATTTAAAAATCCTCTCTTCTTGCCTTAATCAGACCTTGTACTACTTTCTCTACTCCAAAAAGCTCTTGAGCTGCATTTCTCTTTGATTGCAGAGGTGGGGAACCTGATTTTTTTTCTCTCAAACTGTTTGATATCCTACCTAAACTGCAACCTGAGTTGAATCTACCCTTACGGTACCTCATCAGACTAAAATATTTTAAATCCTTCTCGCCTATTATTGGTGTAATTTAAAAAAAACCTTTCTGTTTTACAGGAATTGATATCGATATAAAATGACTCAAGCATTTGTTAGAGCATCACTTTGTATAAATCATAAACTAAATGGCGTCCTTTGAAAGCCTTTTTTACGACGTCTCTCTGGTGTTGGTTTAATTGATATGGCAGACTATCTGTCCATAGATCCCGAGACAAAAGGGCATAAAAGATGGCTGCCGGGGGGTTCAAATGCAGACTGAATCTGTTTTATTAAGGTAAGCAGGTGGGAGTCCTGACTAACTGTAACGACCAACCATCACAATTACTTGACCATGTTTCGCCCACCAAACGTACCCCCATCCTCACAGAGCACATACCCAAGCACGTACAGAATACATTCAAGAACTCTTATCATAAGAGTGCTATTTATGATGTTGAGCTTTTGACTCAAACCTAGCCTGTATATGCAGAAGGGGATTTACTCTGAGATAGGATGAGGTCCATTTCTCAACCCAGTTATATACAGATGTAAAATCGTATGCCAGCGTGTCTTTATTTTCCATAAAAACCACTACAAAAGATTAAATGACTGTAGTGATTTGCCACGATTTAATACAATCTCACTGATCATTGCACATCAAGCACAAGACTCCATCTGAAGCTAATGTACACACACCCCTCCCAAAAAAGGGAAGAAAGAGCTTCTAAAAGTCTTTTTACCAGAGATGCTAATATTAATTAAAAGAATTAAGCAGACTCATTTATATTCCTCTTAATGTGTTATTTTTGATTCCTATAAAAACACCACAAAAAAAATTACTCAAACCACATGTTTGCTAAATACTTAAACATAGAAATCAGACCTTTGCCTTGAGAGAAAAAAACAAAGAGCAAAAAAAAAGCTCATAAAACAAAATGCCGTTGGACTTCATATCGCTAATGACAGTGTTGTAAGAAATACAGGCTGCAAGACTGTTACAAGAACATTAAAAAAGGTTGCCGGGAAAAAGCAATGTCCCCCTGTGGAAGGAGGAAAACATGTTTTGGGAGTTCTTTCCAGCAGGCGTAACGCTTCTCAGCATAAATCCATCAGCATCAAGCAATTCCTCACAACTTAAATACAGCCACAGTGTTCTGGCTAAAGCATAAGGGCAAAGAAAAGTGACTTTCTGCTTGATGTTCGAATCCATTTTATCTCATTAAATACTGGACGGTTTAGCAAATAACCGAACATTAGTCAGGTTAATACAATGTTAACAAGCAAGTGATTTTATTGAGGGTCCATTACTTGGCAACATTCGAGTCGAGAGGGTGTGTACAGCGAGCCCCATTTATCAGTCATATAGTGAATTTCAGAATTGAGTCCCTTCACACAAAACTATCTTTTTGCTTATCCAGCCCCATCCCCCCTTCAAAAAAAAACCTAACTGGATTTCCACAAACATGACGTGTCTTATGCAAATGTACCTGCAGTCAATTTTCTGAATAAATCTTCCTGTATCGGCTTGATAAATGAAGCCTGATAAAAAAAAAAAAGGAAGAGAAACTCAGTTTCTGACCTAATATACAGCATTGTTTTTTGTTCAACCAAGTCCTTCACTGAAATCAAAAATTGAGTTAAGTATGAAAATTCTCTGGAAGTAGATAATGTAAATATGCAATATTCAAATCCTAACATATTGGCTCAAATAAAGTTAGAAGTGGAATAAAGTAGTTCATCGTCACGTATTGGGAATGTGGGGTTTTTTTTCTGTAGGCAGCTATTGCCAGAAAGATTTATTTCTATTAACAAACAGTTATAGTTCTCTCTCAATACATTATGACCTACACTATGACCTTTAAATACACTTCAGTTAGTAATTGTACTACGGAACAAGTGCACTGTTGTGCATAATTGGAGTGGTTCATGGCACATCACTCATCAAACAGAATTGTTGCATCATCATCAAAACTTCTCAGAAATAAAATGGTGGTACTACTAATCAATTTGTATGATGTATTAATGCAAAAAAATTATAGTTACATAAATAAACTTGGCAGTACTGTGGCGTAGTGTTTAGCAATGCTGCAAGAGGGTTCAATTCCTTATCAGGGGCCTTTCTGTATGGAGTTTGCATGTTCTCTGTGTGCTTTGCATGGCTTTAACTCCAGGTTTCCTCCCACAATATATTAAGCTAACAACATTTATTGAAACAACCAAGATTCTAAACAGATATGTGCTTATTAGACGGTGAGTACATCAGGAGGGGAGAAATAGCTCATAGTGTACCGACGAGTTAATAGACCTTTACTCTGCAGAAGAATCAGGTCACCGACTCACCTGTTGCATTAAATCAGCTTCCCAAATCCCAGAGTCTCAGCTTGGTACTTCTGAATCAGAGCCCAAAAAAAGCTTAAATCTCTGAGCAGAGCTTAGCCTAATTTTTGACTTCCAGTAAAGGCTGGACAGATTTACTGATTGGCATGAGTTTCAAGGACAGTTTTTGCAGTGGCAGGTAAGAAAGAATGAAATTGTGTAAATAGAAAATCTATCCCATGGGCAAGCATTTACAAGCATGATACAGAAAAGCTTGAGATAATCAAGAAACGTTACATGAACCAAACTAATTACATGACTTTTGTGTGTAAAGTCCTAACAGTCATAAAACACCTGTAAAGAATAAATAAATTAAATTGACATCTACACTATATTGCCAAACGTTTGTGGTCACCTGACCATCGGCTGTATATGTGTTTTTAACACTTATTCCGGATTTACTTTGTATATTGCTGAGATCCACATATGGAACTGATGGACCACAAACCTGAATATAAATCGTTTTATTTCCCTTTATTTAATGTTTATTTTCAAAATGTAGCAATTTTTCCCATTTAGTGAAAGAGAAGCCTATTTAATGGAATTATGTTTACAAAACCCTTAGCCCCGTCTTAGAGGTTAAAGTTAGTCTGATTCACAGCTTCAAATCTGAGCTCATTTTACGAGGACATGTTTGACCTTTCAGTTCAGTGAACGTGTCAGATACAAGAAAAAATATTCACAAAGGGGGAACTGAGGTCTCGGCGAAGAGCAAAGGTTTAAACTATAGTTAGATACTGTTTATTTATAGTTCAGCCTAACCTTTAGTTGCCCTTCTTGAGATTCTATCCAGATTTTTCTCTTTTCTCACTTTTATAGATAAAATACAGAGAACCCTCTGACAGCCTTTTTTGGCCACTGTTAGAGGAACAGCAGTAAGAATCAGGCCACTAAGAATAACCAGCAATTCAGACAATAACTGGAAGAAGCATACTGTAGCTTTGAAAAACAAGGTGGAATTAATCTGGAATTTTAACAGAATCAGTAAAAAAAAAAAAAAAGATTTATTATGAAAACAAATAACAAATAAATACAGAGAAAATAAAGCAGGACCAATAGGATTCAATAGGTATTTGCAACCTAAATAATTAAATACTATCTCATCAAGCCCCGGCGGGTTAACCAATCATTGTGAGCTAAGAATGTTCTCCCACCAAGGCTATGTGTGACCTTTCGATCAATACTTGCACATGGTTCAAATAGAGGAAACTGTCCTTCAAGTCTCGCGGTATCTTGACAGCTAGAAAACGGGACAAGGTAAGCAAAGTCGAAGCACTTGTCAATGAATCAATCGGTTTCCATTTGTTTAAGCTTCCTTCAAGATGTGATTCTTAAGCCAAAGGTAACCATGCAAAATTACACCCTGGAAAACTGCACTTCTAATTAACCAAAGTCAGTAAAGATAAGCCTTGAGTGTATTGGCATGCAACATCAAAGTGGAACCGGGGTATGGTCTGTCTGGTCTCTGAGCGAAAAGACAGCTGTTTGTTCCCTGAGCTTATCAGTCGACTAATGGGTAGAGCAGATCTGTCTTATGTCTGTGAGCCTGGCTGGAAGGGATATATTGATAAGCTCCACTAGGATGTCTCAATCCCTGCAAGAACTCCCAGACCAGTCCCCAGGGAACAGTTGGACTTTCTACTCTGACACTGCTGTACCATTGAGAAGGAGCAATGGGGCTCCTTACTATCTTTTGAAGCACCCCAAGTGGTAAAGAGAGAGAGAGAGAGGAAGAGAGTGATCCTGCTCTGCAGATCCAAGCCACAGCTGCATCAGAAGTGCTAATTTAGCCTTGGCAAAGAGCTTGTGAATTTGCCGTTTTGCCTGGTTCAGGGAACACAGGCAGGCTCAATCTTTAAGCCATTGCTTTTATTGAAAGTGCTGTACACTAAGGTATCTGTATCTGCAGATCTATTATCTCAGCACACTCAGATGATGGTCTGGGCAGTCAGTAGAGTTGCACGCTGCCTGTCAATCCTAATTCTGGGGGGAAAAAAAAAGTTGAGAGCTCTTTGTAAGATAAACCGAGGACATGAATGGTAACATTATAGTACTGTATATATTGCAGGGCAAATACAGTACAAATTCCCTCAGAGAGTTCATACAAGAAGCATCTCTCCAGGTTATATGTCATCATATATATGATATAAAGCAAAATGAAACCATGTAAATCTCAAGATACTTGCTTGAATGTAACAAGAATTCTTTTTTGACTTACTGAAGACAACACATATATTTGGAATCATGCCGATAGATTCGTTTGATGAATCACGACTAAAGCCTTGATATCCGTCCTTTTAAAATGCAAACTAAACTTTTCTAAATGCAAAAAAAAACTTATAAGTGGGTCACCAACAAGAACCCACAAACTCCCCTGCAGGTGAAACTAGCCCGGTATCAACTAGCTGACCATGTGGTTTGACAAGGATTTAACACCAGAGGGCAGGGGAATAGTCCTCAAGTTTCTAAGTCAGATACTTAGAAAGCACTGCCATTGTTCAAGAAAGAATTTCAAGGTCATGACTCAACAGCACTACACTTGACAGATAGAAAGAGCAGGAAGGGTGGGGGGGTGTTGAAGGGAGAAGGCAGAGACAAGAAAAAGATGGCCTGAAAATGAGTGCACTAGTGTAAATAAGGAATAGGATCACATCTATTCCCTTGGCCTTCAGTCAGGACATGACACGACAAGGTTAGCAAGGTTGCTCTTCCAAGTTTTCACATGAGGCAGAATGTCAGTTCAGTGCAGGTTGACAAGTGTGTGCGTGCGTTGGTTATTTAGATATTCACAGGATCGCTCCTATTAAATCATGAAAAGTAAACACAAAAAGCATAGGCAAAATATTCATTTGGCACAGTGGTAGAAAGTAGACAAAGGAAGAAAAAACTAAATCTAGAACCACCAGTCCTTTATTGCTGTTAAACATAAAAATCATTATCTAGGATGAACATGAATAAAATCCAGGCATAGTGAATGAGGGTATAGGAGAAAAAAATAGCATATAGGACTCAGCATACTGTAAAGTTATCGGCATAGTCATTAAAAAACAACAGGACTGCTGAAGGACATAACCCTAAACATCCTGCATTAGCATTTTTACAGAATACAATCTACCTGAAAATTAGCTACCAGGAGCTTTTTCAATTTGAAATTCTAACACTACCTACTTTCATATGGAGCATTCTAATTACTCACTAACCTCAAAAGCCATTAACACGTTCCTGGTTGCGCTTAGGCTTGGCACACTATAGTCTGCACTGGCACTTGCATACAGGCTGAGAAAACACAGGGCATAGCTGCTATAACACAAACCTGGCAGCTTAACCTACACATACAGTAATAAAATCCATTCTCATACCTCATAAATAACCTAATAAATAAAATAATAACCCAAGATATCCCATTTTACAGCACATGAAAATATGCTTTAAAACGCTTAACTTAGTAGGAGTCAATTAAAAACAAAATAAATATTATAAATAAATTCAAGTAGTTTTGATGTGCAATAATTTAACCCTTTGTCAACCGAGAACACAAATGTAAAGAACTATAAAGTAAATGATATTGGATGTAGCAATGCAAAATGTTGCTCTCTTCTAAAAGGCATATGATCAGATAACCTTCCTTCATTATTCAAGCAGTTGCACACAGCGCTTCTGTTCACCTAAAATCTCTAAACAACTACATAATAGGGTCAATTATAATGAAATCATAACAAAAAACAACAGCACCAAACCAACCAGTCATTGGCAAACGTTGCAAGCAGCGAAAAAAAGGGCATTTTTGTTATCTTTCTTCAAGCATACACACAAATCTCATTCCGTCTAAATTTTAGCTAAACATTCACTGTTATTGACATTTTTTGCAAGTCCTGGATACGAATCCATAATATTAAATCATATTTTACAGTATAATAAAGAATACAACTGTACAGCATAAAGTTTTCACACAAACTTGACAGGCACAAGCCAAAATCAAGAGAGGGTCTGCTTAATTGCCCTTTTATGCACCAACAACTGGCAAAATCCTCTTTTTGCATGCTTCCAGAGTTAGTGTATCCACACGGCGAGGCTCATCAGAGGGATCCTTGCCCCCATTTCCTTCCCAGGAGGTGGTCAATGTCCAGGGTGTCCTAGAAGTGGCCCATGCGAGTGGTGAAAAGACTGCGAGAGACCATGTTCCGGCTCAAGCTAGAGGAAGGCCACTTGATTATGAACTGGGAGGTCACTGGCACCAGATACCTACACTCACAGGAATAAAAAAGAGGGACAGGGACGGACAAGGGATGAGAAAGCAGGATTAGAGTTGCAAAAGGTTACATGAGAAGATCAGGCTATGTTTGCAATCTGACAACTTAAAAGAAAACCCACCCCCTACTGTCCAACTCAACATGCTCCAACCTCTCTGTATTCCCTTGATCCCTTCTTGTAAATGCCGTCTGGTTGTAATGATGACTGACATTTTGCATCTTCACTCGAGCAGCTGAACAAGCCACGTGTTAATAGACTGGCAGAGGACAATGTTTAACATCAACACTGGGTAAATCTATCCAACAGAAGATGTATGTCCGAAATTAGATACAGGCTCAGATAATTAGGGCCTGAAATAAGACATAAGGTTGAACCAACAGAGAGGTGAAATAACCCACATAGGATCGCTATTCATATTTTACTCCATCGTTAACAAGGACGTTTTAATTGCTTGTTTAATTGTAAGTGTAAGCTTACACATTCTTTCTCGAACCAAAATGACCTATACCTGGTGAGTGCAATATGACAGGAAAAGAGAACCCGTAACAGTAACTGTAAAATAACCCTTGGGCTTGTCACTGTAACTTGTGACAGTCTTCCTTGTATAATATCCCCAGGACAAATTAGCCATGCTGCTTCTTCTAAGTATACTAAAAAAGTTTTGCTCGGAGGGCTTCTGCTGCATTGCCATCATACCCAGGAGACTTACGAAAAGTCAAATTAACTTCATTTAATTCAAGAAGAATGCCCTTGAAACTGCTCAAGAGCTCTGCTGGTGCTTGTCAAGATTTTCTGGAAGGTAGATTAACTACTCTACATCCAACTTACGCAGCAAAGTGGAGATAGTCATTCGTCAAGCAAAATCTTTAAATATTACGCATTGAAATGTCCATATTTGAAAAGCAATCAAGCAATGACATTGGTGTAACAATTAATGAAACATCTACATTTCATCTTCAAGTGTTTGAGAAATATGATTTGGGAGCTTTATAACATTTTCAGAGCTATTAACATGAAAATCCACGTAATTCCAGCTAAGCATACAAAGCTAAAGATTTCATTCTCATAAGTCTGTGAAAAATGTGTCCTTTTGAATGGAAAGACACTCCATGACTGAGAGGCTAATTAAGCTGCCGGCAATATTTAATTGGGCCTTTATAACGCTTCCACCAGGTCTTTGGCTTTTGATCGCTGACTAATACTTAGAAAAACCTGCCAGCCAAAACCCCCTGAGAGCCAGCAGCTGTCTAACAGTATTATTATTATTATTATTATTAATTCATTCATCTTATTACCCGCTTATTCCCTAATTTGAGGTCAGGGGGTTTGCTGGAGCCTATCCAAGCACACATAGGGCAAAAGGCATGGGTACACCCTGGACAAGCTGCCAGTCCATCGCAGGGTACCACTTATTTTTATTTTTTTATGTATAATTTTTCTAATTATACATGATGGATTGGAAATCTGCACATATCTCCAGAACGTTTGCATGTTTGAAATAATATCCATAATCCTGCCACACTCTGCTTCAGAATGTTTAAGAGAAAAAAAATAAAGAAAGGAAATGACACTTGATATATGATCTGATATGATATGACATTTGAAATCATAGATCATATATACATTTTAAAGTTTGTTTAAAAATGTATTTTGTCTGTTATGTTCAAAATATCCATTTGTAAAATCTAATGAAGTTTTAGTAAACAAACAAAAAAATAAAAAAGCCTAATCAATTTTAGGACCTCACTTAAAATGCCTTGAATGATGGTGTGCAGCCTACATCATTTCCAAAATCCATCTTAGACAGAAACTGTCTCTGCCACCCTGATGGCTTTGGACATTGCGTGTCTCCACTGGCCAAAACTGGCAAATGGAGGCAGATGTAGGACAGGCAGCGTATGGGTGTAGCTAGGGGGCTTAGCACATGCCAGAGAGGAGGATGAGTGGCTGTTAAAAAGGGGGGGTCACCAGCAATATGGTGCCATGCCCCTACTCAAACATCATTTTCCTAACGAGGCAAAGCATATGCCAGCTAAGTGAAGAGTCTAATCTGTCATCCCCCTGCTCCATTCTGCCACTGAACCGTCAATGAGGCATGTCCTGGGAAAGATATGGAGGTTGCGCGTCATGCACCATGCAGTGAAACTGTTGAGATTCGCTGTAACGAATGAGCGGGTGCTTGTTGCCATGGAAAGTGGGGAGGATGGAGGAATGGCTTGCTTGCTTTCTTTTAAAACTTTATTTTTTATTTTAGTCAGCATCCCCTCCAAGATGCCATGTTTAGAGACAAGCGAGCAGAAGTAGCATACAGGTGCATGAAGGTGGGTGGTTACAGTCTGGGCAGACTGAAAATGGTTCAAAATCAAGAGTAGAAAGACCTGCGTCAAGGAGTGAGAGGGTAGAAGAGGAAGGGGTCGAGCCACGAGACGAGACTGGTCCGGCTGCTGAGGGCGAGCTTCACCACAGTCCGTGAATCAAGAGCAGAAAGACAGGGTCATAGTTTCAATACGGAAACTACAAAAAATGGTTGTTGGTCATGCCCATACAAAGCTATTAATTGGTTCTAGCAATAGGAAACGAGTGAGTCTTAGTTTTCAGTGAATATTGCCATAGCATATGCTATGCCAATGTATAGCAATGTTTCTGGGCCAGAGTCTGGCAAATTTTTACAGCTCTAACACACCTAATAAACTTGGTAGGTAAATGCTGAATTAGGTGTCTTGGAGCAAGAATATCAGCAAACCAGAACTCGTCTGTAACACTCATGAGTTTGAGAGGAAAAAAAAAAGAAAAAGCAAAAAAACAGTTGCATGTTTGATTGGCTTAACGAAGTGTACAGCTATACTGAAATCACATGTTTCTTAGCCTCATATATTAACATACATACATTTTGCAAGCTATATGCACACTTAACTCTAATGAATGGGCAACAAATAGTATGGGCAGGACCTTGGTAAAGACTGAAATATACTTGTTCTTATATCACATAAACATTTCAGATGGAATTTGAATTACACATTCATGTTTGTATTGCAATTTATATTTTCCATAATTACACAGATATTAGCAAAACACTAAGCTTACATGTAATGAATGGATCGTCTCATTCAATTAAAATTGAAAACAAATAAATGACATGCCTTAAATTAAATAATGGCCTAACTAATAACGGTGTTCCATATATTAAAACCAAATGCATGCTGGGATATACAGGCTAAATTCATGGATATTAACTCCAGCTGTAGATCAGAAACAGGCTGTGCACCATCTCTTAAGATTATTTCGCACTGGCTCATCTCTGTTATAATTGAATTAGCTACGCCTCATGGGGCCTACTAAGTTAAGTGATAATCTCAGGGTCATTCTTGTCTATTCACAGCTTCCCCTGTGCAGATGAAAGTTCAGATATGCTCCATTCAAGCCAGTCCCCCTGAAGTTTGCTACACAGGAGACCAAGGGAGAACAAATGGAAAAGAGAAGCATGATAAAAAAAGAAAAAGCCTGAGGAAAGGAGTTTACCTGGGGTCATCCCACTCAGGGTTGAGACCTGTCAACGTCCCGCGCGACTCCACTACAAACTTGTAAACTACGAGCAGGCAGTCACGGCACAGCTGTACCAAGCGTTGGCAGCATTGCAACTCCTGCGGCGTCACTACCTCACTGCTCTTGCTGAAGATGCTCTCCCATGATGACCTGCTGTTGGTCCAAGCAAGTACAAGCAAAAAAATGAGTTCAATACAAAAAGTTCCAAAAGGAATTTAATAAACACCATAGGACTTTTGCCTCACCAGATGCTTTGATAAATGAGTAATGAAAAAAAAAAATCAAAGGCCTTGGTCCTCAGCGTGGGCTGAATGAAAGGGAAAATATTGAGCTAAAATAACGTCTTTTTCTTTTCAGATCCATTGGACAGCAGCAGTGATTGTGTTTGATTGTAGAGATGAAGAAATATAATGGCCGGGGATCTGAGAGTATATTACAGACGAGGAGGCCTTCACAATGCTCCCATGCTGAGCTCCTCTCTGAGCACTAGCTGCCCACAGACCTCCTTCATGCACCAAGCTCTGATTAAATGGCAGCAGCATGGGGTGCTTAGCACCATCACTAATCCCCTAGTGCCATGCATAACTCTTATTAAGTTTACATAAACTTGGGTGGTTACATATCTATATCTGTCAATTAAAGGTACAAGTGGGTTGTAGAAGAACCTTGTAGACCCACTACACCACCCACATAAGAAATGAATAGAAGAATCCTTGTGGGATATTATGTAATTCTTTGTTAGACCTTACGGTCAAGAAACATGAAATGGGGTGGTCTCAAGTCACTGAAAATGCAGGTAAAACAATTAGAAAATAAAATGTTCATTTTCATTCATCCAGTTAGCCAGTCACATGGTAACAGAGTAATAAATTAAATCATGCAAATTCAGATCACAAGCTACAGGTTTATAAAAAAAAAAAAACCTGACATGAATGTTTTTATAATCAGTAATTCCTGGAGAGAATTCCTGGAGAGGAATTAAATCTGGCATAACCTTCTACTGGTGCATGAATTTCTGCTCATCACATTTGTGACAAGTTATTAATTGGGTTGCTGTTGCCTTGCTGTCAGCGTGAAAGAGCCTGGTCATTCTCCTCTGACCTTTCACAATAATGGAGCATTTCCACCTACAGAACGACTGCTTGGTTTTTTTTTAGGTTTTTGTTGTTCGGCCCTGTGCTGTGAAAACCCCAGGAGATCAATGGTTTCTAAACCAAACCACAGACTCAAAGTCAATGAGATGTGTATATTGTGAAAAGATTTTGCCTTATTGATGTTTGATGTTAAAATAAACGGAAACTCTTAACCTGTATTTGCATAATTTTTTACTTTTGTGCTGCTGTGACCTGATTAGCTGAATGGGTAATTTAATGAATGTGCAGGTGTGTGTTTTCCTATCGAAGCACAAGCACCTTTTTGTATCTTTGTAATTTGTTCTCATTTAACCTAGAAACATCACCAACAAATAAAATTCATTGACTTCATTTTATTATTTAACTTCCAATTAGGAGCAACACAGTGGCTTAGTGGTTAGCACTGTTGCCTCACAGCAAGAAAGCTACCAGGTTCTATTCGTGTACAGGGGCCTTTCTGTGTGGAATTTACATGTTCTTCATGTGCTTGCATGGGTTTACTCAGGGCATACCGGTTTCTACCGACAGTCCATAGATATGCATGTTCGGGTAAATTGCCCATAATAGTGAGGGTGAGTGGTCCTGTAATTGAATGGTGTTCTGTCCAGGGTTTACGCCTTTCATGCTTTTTAGCCCCAATAGCCTCCAGCAGACCCTAGTGACCCCAAATTAGAGCATAGAAAATGAATAAGTAAATGATTGAATGAACTTCCGATTACATTTAACATTTACCATATTTTTACAGACATGCTTATCGGAAGCAACTTACATTTACCTATTTTATACATTTGGCCAATTGGAGGTTAAGAGGACTCAGGTGACCAGCATTCAGGTGCCCACTTGGTGCTGGGATTTAAACCCTAATCTTAGCAGTCCAACACCTTAAACACTGAGATAGCACTAGAACAAAGAGTCGTCTCATACAGCAAGCGCAAGTTCAAGTAATTTATTTTCATTATCCTAAAAGTGTATTTATTATATAAGTTTTAAAAATAGTGTATTGTTGCAATTTTTCATTTTTTTTCTCACCCTGAGCTGCAAAAACAGTTCCACAGGCCTTGTCCATGGCTCCAAAGCAGACGACCAAAGACACGGTTAAAAAGGCGGTACAGGCGTAAACTGTCAATATCTGGCTCCTTCCAGATCCTTTGGAGCAACGAGCGAACGGTAGTGCGGACAATGTCCAAGACCTTAACATGGGGTGCACATAAATGTAAACAAATGAATGACACTATACAGCATAGTAGTATATGTATATTTGTACTTTCTATAGTCACCATAATAAAGAAAGCCTTCAGTGAGTGGCAGAGACAGAGGAAATAATAGACTGTAGACGGAATTGCGAATGAAATGCAAAGCTGGGTAAGTACTAAGTACAAGATCATGTTCAGTTTAAACTGAAGCTAAAGAGTCTGAAAAGCTCTAACAGTTCCATGTGATACGATCTTCTTTGAGAAACCCTCTGCACTCAAGTCCATTATATTTCAGTTAATATCCAACATGACAATAAAATTATAGAGCTAAACAAAATGCAATTCCAAGAAAAAGGAGTTTGAACACTGATATTATTATTATTATCATTCATTCATTCTTTTGCCAGCTTATTCCCTAATTCGGTGTCACGGGGGTGTACATGTTGCCTACCCCAGCTCAAATTGGGCGAGAGGCGGGGGTATACCCTGGACGGGTAACCCTGGACGGGTAACTCTGGACGGGTAACCCTGGATGGGTAACCCTGGACGGGTAACCCTGGACGGGTAACCAGTTCCTCTCAGGGCAACACATAGACAAAACCATTCATACACACATTCACTCCTATGGACAATTTACAATCACCAATTGACCTCATCTGCATGTTATGGGACTGTGGGAGGAAACCAGAGTACCCAGAGGAAACTCATGCAAGCTCAGGGAGAACATGCAAACTCCTCACAGAAAGATCTTCGGCGTGGAAATCAAACCCGGAACCTTGTTCTTGTGACCGTGCTAACTACTACGCCACCATAAAGCCCCTATTATTATTATTATTATTATTATTATTATTAAAGATTCTGAAATACATACTATTTCTAAATACTTTAAATGCAAAGTAATAAAAATTTAAAGACAAATTATTTTTTCTTTAAAATCAACCTGTGTTTTAACTTTACATAAATCATGGGATGCAATGCCTACTTCCACTGTTTTCAGCACTTTTAAAAAATAAGTCCTTACAAATGCAAAAATAATTGATTGGAGGAAATGTTTCATAATAATGTATCAATCTTTAAAAAAAAAATTCACTGAGAAACTTTAAATAGATTTAAGGCTGATTCTGTTAAATATTTCTATCCTGCCAAATTTAAATCAATTTAGCAATTCTGCGATCCATCCATATCAACTGGCTTCTAGTCTATTAATTAACACTGCATACAGTCACTACATTTTTCTAAAAATAGTGAAGATGCAGGCTGTAGAACCAAACAAATAAAATGCATTAACAAAATTTATATGAAGAGGAATAATAATAAATGTTAGAAGCTTTTATTAAACCGTAGCGAAGTGACTATAATTGTCAGGAAAAAAGTATGATATGTTATTGTTTCTGCATTTTGTTATTATGCAAATTAAGCACAGGATGTTATGTAATTGATTATCTATTATGTTGAGTAAATTGAGTGCGCAGGTATTTAAAAAGATTTTGGTATTTTAAAAAGAAAGCTTTACTAACCTTTCTAGTTTTGTATAAACAAAAAAAGATTATAGAAATAAACATTAGTAAACACCTCCGGATACTCCGGTTTCCTCCCACAGTCCAAAAACATGAAGAATAGGTGGATTGGTGATTCTAAATTGTTCATGGTTGTTTGTCTATGTGTTGCCCTGAAGATGAATGAATGAACCTTAGAAACCAGCAAAATATGTGGATTATTTATTACTACTTATATTGTATATCATATATAATTTATATGATATTATATAATAAAGGTATTATTTAGGCCATTATATTATTTATATATTTGGATTTTGTGTGGTTACATCTATAAATACATTTAATATCATTAACAATGCTGTAGAGCACATAACCTCAAAGGTTGGATCCAAGCTTTACAAAGCTGCACATGCAATTTACATAATAATATGATATACAATCATTTACATAATAACATACTTTGCATAATTTACATAATAACAAACAATGAGCTATGATACCTCTCAGAGAAAAATAGACACTTGGTATAAACGTATGTATCATAGAATTGTTCTCCTTTTCATTTTAGCTATAGATTGGTTGGTAAAATGATCATTTCTTATCTTACACCATCGTTTTGTTATTTCGGTTATTTCTCACAAAACAGACAGTACTGATGAATCATGATACTTTACTAAGGGCAGAATTTGACGCAAACATCATAAATCTATACTGTTATAGTAATGAGCCTGGTTATGCCCCTTCTACCTCAATGGCAGTCATCGCCCACAGATTGGTGGACTAGCCGGACTTCCGAATGATGACTGGCCATTTAAAGAATTATGAATTTATGAATTGTATATACTTGCCCTCGTTGACTTGGCTTGCTAATCAGAGATTTTCTATTCTATCAATTATCTCTTTCGTTATGTACAGCGGCTTTGAGACAATGGCCATTGTATTAAGCGCTATACAAATGAAATTGAATTGGATTTATAGCATATAGAAGACTCTTATTTAGAGTTATTTACATTTATGTAATTTTTTTAAATAGGGGTGGCATGGTGGCGTAGTGGTTAGTACAGTCGTCTCACAAAAAGAAGCTCCGGGGTTTGATTCGAGGGCCGAGGATCTTTCTGTGCAAAGTTTGCATGTTCTCCCCGCGCTTGTGTGGATTTTCTCCCAAAGCCCAAAAATATGTAGATTAGATTGATTGGTGATTCTAAATTGCCCATAGGAATGAATGCGTGTGAGTGCTTGTTTGACTATGTGTGGCCCTGAGATGGGCTCTAGCAGACCCCTGTGGCCTCGAATTAAGGAATAGGTAGGTAAGAATTAGGTAATTGTCATGCCTCCTCAGTCACCGCCTCACTCTCCAGAATACTGATCCTGTTCACCTGTCTCTCGTTTCAAGCCAATCA
>JAOTRA010000003.1:10528970-10545174 GCA_026260255.1 Pseudolaguvia tuberculata | reverse complement strand
CACACACACACACACACACACACACACACACACACACACACACACACACACACACACACACACACACACACAATGCTGTACTGGGTATGTCCTTTATGCAATGATTAATTACTGTACACAGTCCAACAGAATACATGTTTAATGCGCCTATCGTATTACACACCCTACACATGAACTCCCAATCATTTACAAAGACAAATACACACTTATCCAAAAGTTATAAGGAGACGTTAGTTAGTGGACTCTCTCACACTAGCAAAGACACCTACACCAGGCATAACATTGTAAGAAATCAGAGTGCTTGGAAACTTTCATTAAAAAATTGTATTTTGTTGATTATATATATATATCATTCTTACATCTTCTTACCCGCTTATTCCCTAATTCGTGGGTCACGGAGGGTCTGCTGGTGCCTATCCCAGCTCACATAGGGCGAAAGGCGGGGGTACATCCTAAACAGGTAACCAGTCCGGTCATCGCAGGGCCACACAGACAACAACACACACACATTCACTGTTATGGACAATTTAGAATCCCCAATTGACCTAATCTGCATGTTTTTGGACTGTGAGAGAAAACAGGAGGAAACCCACACAAGCGAAAGAACTCTGCACAGAAAGATCCCCGGCCCGGAAATCTAACCCGGGACCTTCTTGTTGTGAAGAAGGTGCTATCTATCTATTTTTGAGTAGGGGTGAGATGTAAAATTAAATATATAGATGCATCTTAAGTCTTTCTCTAAAGATTCTTGAACCGATTCTCAAAAAATCCAGAATCGATTCTGAATTCAGATAGGATGACGACAGTGCAGGTCTGTGTGTGTGTGTAAGAATCTGAAAAGGTGTAAGGTTCTGTCATAGGTTCACCTAAATACTCGAATTTAACACAATAAAAAGGAAATCGGTTCAAAATGTACTGAACTGATTTATTAGATACAGACATGCATTTGAAACTTGTTCTTCTGTCTCACAACCCTGTGAACATGAATGCTCACCAAACTACGGCAAGCTCGGAGGGGAAAAATGCATTTATTGTATGACGCTGACAAAGAATGACCTCATCTATACTTTATATACAGTTTCTATGACTTAAACACAGACTGACAAATGTTTGCATGCTGGGGAATTTGCTTGACTCAAACCAACTTAAAATTTATAGTTTTGTTGCCATGGACTTGTGTGGTGGATAACACAGGGTTTCACACACTGTTACAGGTGCAGCATGAGTAGAGGTACAAAATGTTCCTACAGCATTAATTAAGTGTTCTTCATAACCGATTCGAATTATCTGACATATCAATGTTTTATTTAAATCTTATTCATTATTAATTATTATTGATGAAACCAAATCATCTTTTTAAAGATGGATGATATGGTCAAACAATATCATAATAAAAACAAAACACATAGAAACTCCAATTTTGGTTTAAAATCTAAAGATGTAAACAGATATACACAGCATGAGAATTAGAACATTTAGAAAAGTGTAGATTAAGAATCGTTTCTGGAACCCGATCATGACTCCCAGTATCGGAATACTTCCGATTGGATAGTAAAGTTTCCCAACCCTACTTAATAGTAATAAAATGTGTGCTTTTTCGTGTCTTTCCTTTATTTTAAATAAAAAATATAGGGTAAAAATGCAAAAATTACCTGATATTTAATAATTTTAGGGCATTGACCAAGACCCCTCTCTTCACATCATAATCAATCTTCTGATCGGTCCCAAAACTTGGAGCACGATTAATCTGTAAGGAAACACAAACGGGCAATTTTCTGGGATTAGCATTTCTTTGCTCCCTTTCTACATAACCAGGAAACAGTAGTAAACACTGTAGTGAAGCAGAAACATCTAGGGTACTTGGGATAGAATTGACCTTTGACTTTCTTTCTTTGGTCTCTGCGTACCTCCTGTCGGACTGGGGCCAGCTGTCACTTGATAACAAGAATCCTCTGTCAGTCAGTGGCATAACCTCCCTCAAAATCTCTTTTTCTCTCACTTCCTTTTGCTTTCAGCATCCTGGTTTATAACCAACTGCTGAAAACTACTCTGGGTGTAATTAACATTTCAGAAGTAAAAAAAAAATACTGCATGAGGAGACGGCATCATGTTCTTCACTAATAAGGGGATGATACCCCAGGATACCCACCATCTACACACAACCTGAAAAACCTCCAAAATCCTATAATAGCTTTGCTTTTCTTTTTTAGCAGGTAAACAGTTGTCAAGCCAATGAATTCAGGAATCAAGTGTTATTTGCAACATGCCAAAATCAATTCTTTGCTCTGTCTCTCCAGATGGCCTGAGTGTAACAAAAGGACAGAAGAATTGCACTGATTGAATTTCTGGCCAGTGGGAGGAAAAAAAAAAACCAGCGAGGGCAAATAACAGTAGATGTGCCACCATTTGACACATTCTTCTGGAAAATTCCATGCCAGTACAATACCGCTGCATGTTTTTCCATTGCCGCTTTAAGAAAAACAAAAATATTTCAAATGGTTTTTTTTTGTTTTTTTTTATTTTATTATTTGATCCGAGTGTCTGAGTGTGGTGAAATCCATTCATTGCGTCAACACCAATTCTTCTAATGCATCTCAGAAGAGTAAGAAAGGAATCCGTAAACAGGCTATCGTATTTTTTGCCTTCAAACAGGTTTACTGAGTTTCACCGGCTGGGAGTGTTTAAGAGGGGCACGGGGGCAGCGCAAACGGACGCGCACAACGGTGGCAGATTGGGAAACGATGTAAAAAAGCTGGTGAAAAGAGCAACCCAGCTGCATCCCTCCTCCTATGAGGCCAGGGCTACACAAAGGCTTCCAGTTCCCTGGATAAATCAAGCATTGGCTGGATGCTAATCCCACGAAGGTGCTTACTGATGTGTGTCCAGCTTAGAAGTGAGCTGTAAGATAATATTTACATCACAACTGAGTGCTGGGCAAAAATAAAAGGAGAGACAGCCAGCGATGGAGGGTTAAATCAACGAAGTTACTGTACCAGCTGTAACCTAAGCATCTCTCTCTCTCTCTCTCTCTCTCTCTCTCTCTCTCTCTTTCTTTCTCTTCAGCTATGCAGCGTTACACACACTAACGGCTCAACTCCCAAACCAACAAAGAGGGTTCATCAAATTTGGCAACCCAGGTGTGCTGCACATTTACCATGTCAGCGATAAAGAACAGATTCTTTTTAACTTTTATTCTTCTTGATCTTTGACAAACACTGGATTTCACAGCAGATCCTAGAGAGACGTTAAAGATTCCCACATAAGACATGGCATTCCAAAAGTGTGTGGCAGAGCATTTGAGCGTTTTTCGCTCTATTTCCAAGCATGTGTGGCGGAGGCTAATGAATTCTCATAGCTGGTTAAAAAAATATATTATGTTTGCTTATATGTTTAGGCAGCTTTTAACTCAAGGCCTTAAAGGCTTCACTTAATAAATGTATTGAACTGGTGAACAAAACCAAAAATCTTCTACGGAATATAAGCAGCAAAATAAAGCGAAAACATATAAATAAACATATTACTTTTTTCATTCTGTTTCTTAAAAATCCTGTCTAATTACCAGCATGCTTTAGGGCTAAACTTTACTGACTGAGTCTTTAGTTTCCACCTCCCCACCTGAATATGCCTGGCTTTGATGCATAAATAACCCGTCAATGATCTCAGGGAGCAGTGTTAAAAGACGAAGCTTTAATGATTCAGTTTCTCTACGCGATAAGTCCCACATGGACGAGGCTTCAGGTTCAAGTTTACTTTGATCTACTAGTGGGTTAAAGATTTTGATTAGTGTTCCTCATGCGCCCATGCAAAGTCGTAGCGTGAGATAAATGTTGCAGGATTCGATTTGAATATTCCTGTTGAGGAAATCAAGTAAATAAACGCAAGCATCAATTTTGCATACTCAGCCTGCCGAAGAGGCAAAAAACAAATACTTGCATAGAACACAAAAGTTCACAAAGGACATTTTTCAAAAACTTGTGTTTTTCAAATGATCATGTATGTGCTCACACATGGATAAACAAACATTACTTTCTTGGTTTTTTAGGGAGGAAAACCAACAGCGGTACTGAAATCCCAACTGCCGAACAGACCGATTGCAGCAATGCAAATCAGAGGGAGGAAAAAGAACGCTGCTACACCCGGGTGCCCTGCAAAAAACCTTCACAGTTCCCATTTCACATCGTTATCAATCATTTTTTGTTCCTTCGTCGCATTTCGAGAGGCTAATTCCAGTCCTGAAACTCGATAGCTGCAGTCTGTGCATTTTAAAGGTCAGGGAGCAAGCCAACCTGCAGCCCTTGAGGTCACTTATACCATACGGCTGAGAAGACTTACACAAAAACACACTTCCACACAGTCCAGGACAAACACACACATCACTGAGTCTCATGGGCTGGACGGACTGTGGACTGGTGATAAATGGCAGTACGATTGTCATGGCTGCACTGCCCATCCTTAAGGTCTCTACTTCTTCTTTGGAAAGTACAGTAAAAGTGTAATTTGGTTTTTGTGAGGGTTTAGATAAAGACGGACGGATGAATGGATGGCTGCTATGATTCTTTAATAAATCGCCTGATGGCACCACACAGGAAAGCTAAACACTGCCATCTAGAGTTCCTGAACTCAGTAAAACCCAGCAGAGTGTCTTGTGAGGACAAATGAAAAGCTGAGGAATGCAAGATTTTTGCTTAATAATAAAAATACAAATAAGAAACAACACACACAGGAAACAAGACCTCTGTCTGTCCTTTCTATAATTTATGTTTAGAAGGCCTAACATTTATGATCAAAAAGTCCTGGCTTCAATTTTTTTTTTACACAAAATGTAAACATGGACATACAAACCAAATAACAATTCCTGGATCTTCCAAGAAAACACATCTGCTTTGTAGTTGTGTGTCATCTAAAAGCACGCATACCCAGGCTCTACAATGTAACGAAAGGGGAAATGTCCATCAGAAGGCTGGGGAGATCAAACGAGAGCGTCTGAGTGCACCATCAAATGGGCCTCTGTTTGTGTACACTCTCTGATCCAGATCACTTCCGTTCAATCACTCGCTCGACGTGAGAAGAAGGAATGGAGATCTGGCTAGCGTCGCCTTTCCAGACAGAAGGTAACCAAACTCATCTTGAAATTATCAAGGTGGGAATGTTATAGAGGGAAAAGGAGAGAGACACTGAGGGCAAAAGAAAAAAGAAAGTGATATGAGGCACTTCAGCTCCTGGGTAAGCAGCATCCCTGTAAATGCTTCTGACTCATAGCTGATTCACAAGCTGCCAATCACTCCACACCTGCCTGTGCAGAGTGGCAATTAGGCCACATCTCCCAAAAAATAAACGTAGGAACACGTGGTGCCGTGTTTATTTTCCACAGACAATGTGGAAGCCACAAGAAGAAGAACATGTAACCATGTGTGCTGGGGCCATGTGCTGTGGCCCTTGACTGAAAAGCAGAGCTGACTGACTAGCTTAATAACTGTAGAGCAGTATGTGTGCGCGTGCGTGCGTGTGTGTGTGTGTGTGTGTGTGTGGGTCCAGATTTTACTGAACTGACTTTGACCCAAACTGCTTTTTTTATGAGAGTTAACAGGTTCTGTTTTGACTACTGACGTTAAAATTTGTTTTTAATTAGTTGCATTAATAATCACGCCAATCCAAGAAGCCGACTGTGTGTGTGTGTGTGTGTGTGTGTGTGTGTGTGTGTGTGTGTGTGTGTGTTTACTGTAAAAAACAAAAGTAAAAAATTTCATATTGAAGCTGTGATGTGTGTGTGTGTGTGTGTGTGTGTGTGTGTGTGTGTGTGTGTGTGTGTCTGGACACCTTTCTGTCACATAGGACAAAAATGCCCACCAAAATTTTAACAGGTAGAATTACTATATTAGTTGAAAAAATAAATCTTCTGTATTTCCATGTGCGCATGTGTGTGTGGGTTTAGATTCCGCAAAGTAATCTGTGTTTTAATGAGTCTAAGCGCAGCAAGGGGTCCACCACCCCTGTACAGTGGGCCTGTAAAAACCGCCACGCAAAATTCATAACTATAATAAACCCAGTCGGGGGTCCGCCCCTTACCAACCTGGGCCACTTTATTGTGGATGTATATTTTATCTGGCTTTCTCTTCCTCCTTTCTATCTCTTTGTCTATCTTCCTCTGTTCCTCAATCTCTCTGTGTAGCATGAATATCTTCCTCTCCATTCGCCTTTGCATTATTCATCATGCCGGCTTAACAGCTCTGGTGTGAACGGCTTCTGCAAAGACGGAGGGAAAAAAAAAAAAAAGAATCAGGGGAGGCGGGGCGGGGCGGGGGGGGGACAGAGAGTAGGCCCAGGGGGCAATGATATCAGTGTTGCACCGCAGCATTTGACTAATGGGTGTTTGTGTCCCTCTGGAATCCTCCTGACCTCTGGAGGGGGCTATCCTTCCTAGCAACATAGGCCTGAATCACGTTGCACTGGAAATTAGCATGCCAACAACGGCAGTTACTAAAAAGAACTGGGAAAAAAACAGCGGTTAACCACATCAAGCGGCGAATGTGAGACTTCTCGGGTTGCGCTGTTTTGGCGTCCTCACTCGTGTAAATGCCCCAAATGTTTTGAATGTCAAAGGGAGGTAAAAGCGGTTGTTGAAAACCTGGGGAATTAAGATAAGGATCGTAACAGAAGCTGCCTTTTCTCTCATTGCTGCACAATGCCGTGTGTCTGACGAGCTTGACAGGGAGGCAGAGCGGCTCTGCTAAACGTTCAAGTTCCCCATCATACATCTGAGGAAACTACGGAATCTTTTAACGACTGTATGCATGGAAACGCAAATATGATCATGTTTTTAAAATAAAACTATTTCGTCATTGTTTTCAATTGAACTAGTTTATATTGGTACACAGGGTGTCAGCCTGAACACATACTCTACCCTAACAACTAATGACACCGAGTAATAAATATGAGCAAAGCCTGAAAATAATTACCCCATCATGTAATTAACAAATTTAACGTGAAGGACATTTCCTGGAAATATGTGCCATGCTTGTTGGAGGGGAAAAAAAATCTGTTCTACATTTATACATCCTCTACCATTCAGATGAGTGTGCATATGTGTGAAAAATTGATTTGGGACGTCGGTTCGTTCCCTCGTTAGATTGGCTTGCACTCGGGAGTTTGCAGGCTGTCTGAAGGCAGGCAGGAAAAGAGCCTTACTAACACCATTAGAGGCTGAGGGCTGGGACTGCTATCAGAGCGTCTGTCTAATCTAGGCTGACACCAATCAGGAAAGCTAAAACTCAATAATGGAAACCATCGGAAAAAGAGAAAGGAAAATATATTCTTAACAAATAATAAAAGCAGGAAGAATAATTAATAATGGTCCAAGAAATATGAACACCATAATGAATAATGGTATGTAAAACATCGCTAGAGCTACCGATTCCCCATGTATTGTTTTACGTTTGAAACTGATTTACAATTACATTAATATTCAATTAAAGCCTTCAGCGTGTTAAATGACTTCCTGTAATTGACGTTGACACATACAGCCATTGTCTCAAAATCAAGCATGGTGAGAAAAGTGTTTGTATTTGTTGTATTTTAAGCAAACTGTTGAACTTAATTTCTTTTAAAAAAAAATAAATTAATGAAATATCTATACATATATTCTCATTCAACTAATGCACATGTTTTTGGTACCCAGAATAAACCCATCCAAGCGTGGAGAGAACATGGGAACTCTACATATACAGAATCGAACCAGGAACTTTCTTTCCATGAGGCAAAAGTGCTATATTGTTTATGGGCTGAGTTTTTTTGTAATATACATATACGTATATATTTTATAAGTATGAAATATTGATACAGCTACCTATCCCAATATGACGTTCTATTAATTGTATCGCTATTCGAACCTTAGATAGATTTCAATTTACATCATATTTACCCAATGTGTGTCTAAAAAATGTAAATAAAAAATTGATCGTACATTGATAATATTGATAGCTTAAATCACATTGAAGTGAATTGTACTAACAACAATTTATTCAACTAAACATTATTTATTTATAGTGTGTCTTATAACAGATTTGATTTCTCTTAATATTTTATGGCTATAGAACTTGTTGTATCACTGAATTCACTGAAAATAAAAACTCTGTAAATAGACAATAGTAAAAGGGATTTCCAGCCTCGGACATTGCAGAACTTTAAGGCATTGATTCTGGAGCTTGACACAACTGGTTCCCACGGTGATATTTTTTTATTTAGTGTTTTAATTACTTTTCACTCCACCTGTAGTAAGTCTATGTTGCCTTTGCAGTGCCAGAAAAGTGTCTCCTGACTAATCTCCTGAAATGGGAAATGAACGTGTCTTGCTGTAAATGTAGTGTGAATGAGAAACAGCTTTTCACCCTCTGAGCGTAACTTGCAGGAATGTTAATTGATGACAGTTTACGATGGTAGCACCAAAAGATTATTAGCGCCCGAGTGTAACACCGGTTTCTAGGCCTGTTCGCACCTCGAACACATACAAGGAGCAGGTCTGTGAACTTTAACATCATTCAGTGTTAATCATTCAGCATTACACACTTCCCCAATCTGAGAGCTAGCAGTCTCAACTAAGAGAAACCCAAGAGAAACAATCCCTGCATGTTTAAATTGCTACGAACCATTTACTGCAAGTTAATAACATAGTAAAAAAAATTACATTCATGAAACTGTTACTATATAGAGCCAGATTAGATTTATTTTTAACCCAAGCACTTTTGGGTTAAAGGATTTGGGTCATGCTTTAAGTGGCTGACTTTGGTGTAGGACGGGAAAAAAAACCTGACATGGAATATTCAAAAATGTGCATTTCATGAAACTGCAACACCCCACCACCGCCATTAATACGCCCCCCACCCCCACCACCATTAATACTCCCCACCATCACCACTAATACTCACCCCAACACCATTAATTCTCACCCGACCCCCAATATTAATAGTCACCCAACCACCACCGCCATTAATACTCCCCCCATAACTAATACTCACCCGACCACCACTACCATTAATACTCACCCGACCACCACCACGAACATTAATACTCACCCGACCACAAATACTCCCCCCACCACGAACATTAATACTCCCCCGACCACCACCATTAATGCTCACCCGACCACCACCATTAATGCTCACCCGACCACCACCATTAATGCTCACCCGACCACCACCATTTATGCTCACCCGACCACCACCATTTATACTCACCCGACCATCACCATTTATGCTCACCTCACCACAACCATTAATACTCACCCCACCACCACCATTGACACTCACCCCACCGCCACAAATCTAAAAAAAAGACCAATTTCTAGTAATAATGAGCCATTGCTGAAATTACAGTCCTGGTCTACATTTTTTGTATGACCAAAAAGAGTATGGAGCGTAGCATAGGCAATAAACACCTTATATTTACTTGATTAGTCCCTTCCTGTTTATCTCAACTATATCTTTTTTTAACGAGATGCTCCCAACAGCCCTTTACTTCCAATCTTCATGTTCTACCATTCCCAGCAAGTATATACACGTTTAAACAGTCAAGCATTTGCGAATGAAAAATAAATCATTATGTAAAGCCCTTCAGACACTCACTGACTGTATTGTGAGGGTTTCGATGTGATTTGACTGTAAAATTATTATACTATTGTATTGTACCTTCATTCTAAAATAAATAAATATAATTTGTCAATATAACCATGTTAAAATATCCAATAAATAACCGAGATGTATCTCACTAGATACAGTAATAGGTAGGAACTGTTTAAGTGAGATACATCATGTTTTGAGAGAAATAGCACTTTGCTTGAACAGCTGATGATAGACATTTTTTCCTGTTATTTGGGAAACCTGGTGTAATATGCATAATCATCATCATACACCATCTACATCTACTGGTTTAGTGCACATTTATCCTCTTCCTGTTATGTTGAGCACTTTCATAGAATCACCTATATATCTGCACATACATTTTTCTAATCCAATAGATGAGAACAGGCAGTTTACATGTATTTACCCTGGCCTTCTACTCTGTACAGCCATACTAACCCGAAACACATTTTAAAGTGTAGAGTACATCAAACCTTCAGACTGAGGGCTTGAACAGCCAAATGTCATAGTCAAGCCTGACTCCTGTCAATCATAAAGAAGTATCTGTTACTGTTTTTCCACAGGGGCTGGTGACAGAGAGCCGGAGATTAGCCAGATCTT
Organism: Pseudolaguvia tuberculata; assembly: GCA_026260255.1. Taxonomy (NCBI): domain Eukaryota; kingdom Metazoa; phylum Chordata; class Actinopteri; order Siluriformes; family Sisoridae; genus Pseudolaguvia; species Pseudolaguvia tuberculata. Next base: position 10,534,942 of record JAOTRA010000003.1, on the reverse strand, counting down.
GATTACGAACTTGAATTGAAAGCTATTTTGTCAGTAGGTGGAGTTTCCAGTATAGACCACAGACATAAAGTGCCATTTTTACAATTTGGTTAATTAGAGGAGGAGACATGTGGCGGATGCAATGGTTAATCGGAAGACCAGCAAGACCTGGGTTCAAGCCCCACCACCACGAAAGACCAGGGATAGCTAAAATCGAGCATCATGAGATTAAACTGATTCTGTCTCCTACATGGTTATATCAACTTTATTAATAAGTAACATTATTATTATTAGACCATTTAAATACCATTTATTTTTGACTAGATTTTGCGGGGGGGGACATACACAAGTGCTTTTACTGATCTTTTTTCATCATGATTGATCAATAACGTTTTTATTCATCAGACTAAGCTAGGCATGTGCTAAATTAACTAAGCCAAAAACTTGGTCCCCAAATGGATTCCTATATCCCATAATGCATAAAGAATATATACCGTCTTGCAAGCTATTGCTAAAGCTATTATAACAAGCCGTTTAGGATTGAGATCCAGAGCCTATTTAAGGTACAATGAGTGTGTAAGCGTCGCTAAAGGATTTAGGAACACTTTTTTTAAAGAACCAAGTAGAAAAACTTTTTAATAATAAAATAAAGTCTATTATTTGGATTTCACATAATATCCTAAAGCCAACTGGCAAGGAATGGAAAAAAGGAGAAAGTAGGGTGTTTTTTAACCTGAAGCTTTTTCTTACCCGAAAACAAAGGTGGATGGAATTCTATCACGGGGAGCCATGCGCGCACACACACACACGCGCACACACACACACACACACACACACACACGTTCACCTACTGTACTATTTCACCACAGGCATCAATATTGGTGAAAAAACCAACAATCTAAAACACAACTAGCACAGGCACAGAAAGAAGCAGAGGTTAAAATGGAGAACATATCATTGCTATAGCAAAGATTTATTGACAAAAATGTCCGAAACAAGCATAACACACAAACAAACAATCTCTTACACAACCGTACCTCCAACAGCCACGGCTTAAGTTTACGATCCAGAATGATGTCAAAGCCCAGGACCTCGAAGCAGACGCTGTCACTTCCTGGAGGTTGTCCGGGGCGACACATACGGTATGCATGTAGCACGTGAGGTTCGGCTACAATCAGCGTCTTCACCACCAGCTCCTATTATAAAACAAAAAACAAGAAAGATCAAAAATGATTGAGTTCATTTTTAAAGTTCTTTTCTCCTGACTTCAGTGTTATAGAATTAGCAATAAGTTCAATAAAGATAAGTGTGAATTATATTCAAGTTTTACGGTTCAAATTCTTTTCTCAACAAATGTTTGCAAAATTTTGATAGAATAGTGAACCTCAATCTGATCTCAATATAGAGAGTAATAAATTAAAATATTTACAATTACCGTATTTTCGGGACTATAAGCCGCTACTTTATTCCTAGGTTTTGAATCATGCGGCTTATATAAAGGTGCGGCTATGCTAGGGACGCTCTAACCGGAATTAGAATCAAAAATAAGATAGACGAAAAATCAATGCAAAGAAAAATAGACTACACTACTTATTCTTTAGCAGATAGAACACACATGACAAATTACTAACTGGTCAGTATTTTCAAATCCTCGCCCCTTTATTATGAAAACCACACGAAGAAGTAACAAGTGGTGAGAAGTCTTTCACAAAAACCGGCCACATGCGAACAGCATCCTTTTCTGTTGTCTGTCAGTGGATCCTAACAGCGTGGAGTGCTGGGAAAGAATCCACCATCACCAACGGGTCCCGAACAGCTGGACTGCTACGCGAAGAGAGCGGCGCCCTTTCAGAGCGAACTTCACCAGAGGATGACAGTGACACGGAGAGCAAGACTGATGGAGACAGATGTGACAAAGTGCTTCTGAGGCTGTTCAACTCCGACACTGAAGAAGATGACTTCATTGGTTTCAGCGAAGATGATTAAAGTGACTTGTGGTTTCAAACACAGGAGAAATAAAGGTAAATAAATAGCGGTTATTTTCTCTTGGTTCTGTTCTAAAGTTCGGAAAGAATCTGTTTTGGTACATACATGTACATTTTCAGTACAAAATCCTTCTGTACATGCAGTAAATATCTAATGTGGATGCGGCTTATATACAGGTGCGCTCTATAGTCCAGAAAATATGGTAATTATTTGGCAATTCATCGTCAGCCAAATTTGATAATCGTACCAACCATACCTTTCACACATAATTTCTTGAACTCTGCACACAAAATAATGTCAGAAATGTAGTATGGACAGTATTTATGAAAATGACAAATATTACATGAACTCAGAGCACGTAGATCAAAAGGAAGGGAAATACCCTGGACAGGTTGCCAGTCCATCGCTGGGCCACAGATAGACAAGCACACCCACACACACACACTTATGGGCACATTACAATCAGCAATGAACCTTATGTACTAATATAAATTTTAATACATTTCTTAATTTTGTTTAAGTTCCAATACATTTGTGCTTAAAATGTTCTTAAAATTCCTGATATGAAGGAAAGGTTTCTGAAAAAGTTCCATTACTTTGCAGGTTCACTTCTATTTAGTTTTCTGGGGTTGAATTGATTTTTTTAGCATTTATCCAACCAAGAAGTTTAAGGGTTAAAGGTCTTTCATGATCAACAATATTTCCATGAACTGTGTATGAAAAACATGAGCTGGTTCTTAAATTAGGTGTCGGACCCTCACATGGTTTGCAATTTACAATTTGGGAAAGTAAAGTACCATCTCTGTGTTTTTTTGGATAAAGTAATATAAGAAATTATAGACTGAAGTATTTGTGAAGAAAACGTTTATTATACCTTTAAATATGACTTAGTTTACCTTCAAACAGTGATCAGCACTGTTGGCCTTTCATTATAAGCAAGAAGGTCCCAGGGTCGTATCCCTAGCCTGGGTCCTTGTGTGCACGGAGCACTTTGTGCTTGTGTAGGTTTACTCTGGCTTCTCCGTTTCCTCCCACAGTCCAAAAACACATATTTTAGCTTAATCGGTTAGTCTAAATTGCACATAGCAATGAGTGTGAGTATGTGTGGCCCCGTGATAGACTAGTGATCTGTCCAGATCCTGTTTGCTGTCGTCTGCCTAATGACAGCTGATACAGACTCCAGCAGAGACTGTGACCCTGATTAGGAATAGAAAATGGATAGACGGATAGATATTTTACCTTTAGTGATCTTAGCTGTATAAAGCCGGATTCGGTGCTCGCATTATTTATTAGCATGAAAAAATAGCTTATGGTATGAGAGAAATAAGACAATTTAGGTGGCAGAACAATAATATATGTTGTGGTGGTAACAGTAATTCCTTTCGAAATATTCTGTAACGTAGACTGCCGCATTCACTGTATTTACAGTTTCTAAAGCTTTAAACCTTTTGCTTTATGTTTAAAATGGTTGCATTATTTCTCCTGTACCACACCTTAAACTACACTGCCCAAATAAGCCAACAAACGCTAACTACTTGTGGGAATACAGCACATTAGCAATTAGCAGTTGGGTCGATAAGTACATGGCAGATATTTCAATATGAAGCTATTAGTTGTTTTCCAGGGTAAAATGTTTTCTTTAAAACAGCAGCCTGCTAACTAGCATGGCAGACATTTGAGTTACATTATATTAAGTGTCATTTTTCCAGACTGCCTTTTATTTCAGGCAAACTAAATGTTCCCTGTGGGGTGGGGTGGGGTGAGGGGTGTGTGGTGTGGGGTGTGTATATGCATTAATAAGCATATAATTTGTTTGTGCAGTCTCTGGAATTAGTATTCGGTCACAAATGTATACAAGACAGGTTGGAGTAAATGCTTCAAAAAACAGCAAGAATAAGCCATGTGGGGAAAGGGTGGTGCTAGAGGTGGGCACTAAGATGGTAGATACCGTTACCATGGAATAAATTGCCACCCTTTATATATTTTTTTATTTTATTTGCAGAGACCTGAGATCACCAAATCGCTAGAAGAGACGACAGTGTGGCGGAGTCGGTGTTTCATATGATTTAAATTCATTTATTCATCTTCTTACCCGCTTATTCCCTAATTCGGGGTCACTGGGTTCTTCTAGAGGCTATCCCAGTGCATAATGGGGCGAGAGGCAGGAGTACTCCATGGACAGATCACCAGTCTGTTGCAGGGCCAAACATAGACAAACAACCACACACACACACATTCACTCCTATGGGCAATTTAGAATCACATAAACCTAATGTACATGTTTAAGGACAGTGGTAGGAAACCGGAGTACCCATAAGAAACTCCACACAGAAAGATCCCCGACCCAGGAATCGAACCCGGGACCTTTTTGTTGTGAGGTGACCATGCTAACCACTTGTTTAGTTCATGTTTGTCTTTTGTTTGCTTATGTTCATGCTATGCTAAACTATACTATTGTAAATTTACATTTGTTTATTTGCATTAATTGACACTAACAAAAATAAATTACACAATTTGGTTTAGTGCTACTACTTGCTAATTAGGATAATTACACATTGTATGTTAAATATTACACATTTGCATTCTTCCCATAAATCTTTCTGATGGTCCAGTACTAATAGCAAATGTAGTATGTGCAAATTTCCTTCATACTACGCATAGCCATACTATGTAAAACGTACTTATTTCCCGGTCAGAAAGTATGTTCTAGCTTAAATCTAGTACGCATTTAAGTAGGATATGATTTTAGCAAATGGAACCGCAAAGAGAAATAAAAAGGTAACATATGTTAGAGGTTTACTGAATCCGGCTGGATTTTAGAGAGTCAAAAGCCAAAAGAAAAGGAAGCAGGATTGCTAAGCGCTGCATATTCGCAGGTTCCCAGGCGTCATAGAGGTGAAGGGCAGTTACATGAGCGGGACAGGTTGAGGCCGTATGCGAAAGGTAAGAACGCTGCACTGAAACACGGCAGCACTGACAGATGAGCTGGTAAAACACAGAAGGCACAGGACGAAAATAGAACCGCAGGAGAGGGGGAAAAAAGAATGACAGCTCAAACTGCAGTCTGTAGACAAAAAAAAGTTCCCTTAGGGGGTAAAAAGGGTAAAGTGGTAAAGGGTGTAGCCAAAGTGGCAGGTTAAAGTGGCAACTCAAAAACAGATTGGTATATTTGATTGAGATAACAGTGGAGGTTTCAGAGTGACAGATACAGAGGCGAGATACAGCGTTTTAATTAAACAGGCACTGTCGGGACAGCCGTATGAACCTTACAGAACACACACTGGTTAAATGATGCCTTTGTATTGGTGAGGTGGTCTGGGAAAACTGCCAAGAAAGAACAAAAGGTTTGGCTAAGTTTATTTTCCAGAGTGGAAACTCTCGCACTTTGTATAAAACCACAAGCCAGAAGGGAATCAATTTAAATATATTATATTAAATAACATATGTTGTAAATGATGATAAACATTTGCCAGGTACACATTAAATCCAACTTATATCCAACTTGTGTCACAACATGAGGCTGCCACATGATATAAAAGGTTGAGTTGTAAGTCCTTTTGATTGATTGATTGATTGATTGATTGATTGATTGATTGATTCATTCATTCATTCATTCATTCACACATGCATTTATCTTCTAACCCTATCTTCTAGCTAGCTTATTCCATAATTCGGGGGCACAGGGGTTTTGCTGGAGTTATCCCAGCACACACAGGGCGAGAGGCAGGGGTGTACCCTAGATAAGTCACCAGTCCTTTGCAGGGCCACCTTTTGATTTACTTTCAGTAATCCCTTTCAAAAAAATCCCACAGAAAAGTGGTAGCACTGTGGTTAAGGATTTTAGCGGAAGATCATGGGAAATCCACCAATCTGTCACTGATAGCTACCAGAGCCAGACCCGTAACCCTCAACCGTTTAGAGAAGTCCATGCAAGGCTCTTCTCCCCTGATAGCTCAGTTTGGCCGGACTGCCAGCTCTAGGAAGGGTTCTGGTCGTCCCAAAAGTCT
>JAOTRA010000003.1:10506840-10523824 GCA_026260255.1 Pseudolaguvia tuberculata | reverse complement strand
TATATATAAACTGCTCATTTGTATACTTGAGGCACCAGGTGTATGTATTATACACATGCTTATATGTGTATTCCCTTACTTGAACTATTGTTTTGTTGGTTTTTGCTTTATTGCTTTATTGCTTTATTTATACAGCAGATGCACTATATTTCTGGTAGCCTGACCATCAGATTCAAATATCTTTTTAAGTCCATCTTATTCCAGATTTACTCTACATTTTGCTGGTCCACTATTCTATGAAAATTACTGCTACATATTTGTAGCTTGAATGTAACATTTGGGTTTGTTCAGCTCCTGAATGAATCCCTAATGTCAGGTAACATCCCAAAGATGTTCAGTAGTGGTTAGATCAGGACTTTAATAATAACACAGCATGTGATAATGGAGATCAGGGCCTTTGTGTTCAGGGTCATTGTTATGCTGGATCAGAGGTAAAGTCTCTGAGTTCCCGTGAAAGAATAATTTAATGCTACAAAATACAAAACATTCTAGACAAACTGTGTGATTTGGAGAGGAACCATGTATGAATCTCATGGTCTGGTGACCACAAACATTTCACAATATTTTAATAATAATGACCGAAAAAGGTTTTATAATGAGTTCAAGTAAAAGAAAGGAACTTTTATATAGAATATATAGGTCGTGTACTGGTTGGCACGGTTGCCTCACAACAAGAAGGGCCCGTGGTTCGATTCCCAGGCTGGGGATCATTCTGTGCGTAGTTTGCATGTTCTCCACGTGCTTACTTGGGTTTCCTCGGGGTACTCCGATTTCCTCCATGCATCGATTGGTGATTCTAAATTGTCCATAGGAGTGAACTGTCTGCCTCTCGCCCTATGTGACCCCGAATTAGGGAATAAGTGGGTAAATGGGTAATGAATGAATGGTTACAGAATAGATATACTGTATAGATAGATAGAATTGTAAAATTCTCTTTAATTTCTCTTTAAAACAGATGTTGATTTTTACAGACAGATGTCATTTTTGTCAGAATGTGATATTTAGTGTGCAGTTTCTCCACTTCACACTCTGATGCCATGATGCTGATGCTTATGGTTCCTGATGCCGACCGCAATGCCTCTTATGATCCACTGAACGGCGCTCTGTTTGAAAACACGCTGGATCCCACGTAATACGCGTCATATCCGGTGGATCGTCGGGATTTGTTTGTTTTTATTTCAGCTAGGAGGAGAGTTTTCTGGGTCTGAAGGATCATCGGTCTGCGGGTCGAATAGTGCTTCCAAATGAATGTCACTAGTAACCGATGTAACCGTAGTAACCGTTAACCAATGGTGTTTAGGTTCCTGTGAAGCAGCACCAAGTGTCTCCCTGTGGAAGCTGCAGAGTCGATTAGCTGCCGGTGTTGACCACCATTGACAGTTCGCTAGCTGACTGATACGATTGATGCCAACTATACAGCAAGCTGAAGATCACAGCTAGCTAACCGGCCAGCTGTTCACCCGGACCGGAGACGAGGAAGCGCGCTTGTTAGCTAGTGAAGCCAGCCGGAGGTCCTACGGTGTCTCAGCGCTAATCATCCGACTCTGTGTTTCCGTGTCTTACTGATCATGGGAAACGCCGCTGCTGCTAAGAAAGGCAACGAATTAGAAAGCGGTCAGTAGAAATCAATTCTTTTAAAAGAAAGTCATTAATGATTTGTTATTAATGAATAAAGTATTGAGCTAGTTAACAAGTAGTTTAGCTGGATAATAGTGCAGTTAGTTACTAGTCTGGTCAACTTTATTTATCAACTGTATTTACCTGATAGGAAATACAGACAAAAGTCTATTTATTTAACCCTTATTTAGATCCACAAGGTCAAAGAGAAACTTAAAATGGTATGATTAACTACTTTATGTGCCATTCATTCATTCATTCATTCATTCATTCATTCATCTTCTAACCCGCTTATTCCCTAATTCAGAGTTACGGAGGTCTGCTGGATCCTATCCCAGCACCCAGCACACATAGGGTCAGAGGTACACCCTAGACAAGTTGCCAGTCTATTACAGGGACATATATAGATGAACAAACACACACACATTCACACATTCCTATTGGCAATTTAGAATCACCAATCAACATAATGTTCATGTTTTTAGATTATGGGAGGAAACTATTCCCATAGAAAGCTCACACAAACATAGAGGGAAAATGCAAACTCCTTTCCTGGAAACATGTTCTTTTAATATCCGGTGAAAAAAGCCGTCTTATGCTATAGATTGTAAATTGTGTATAGATTGTGTATACTGGAGCAAATCAATTTGTCTCCATGGTTAAACTCATCCGATTGTATAAGCATGTTTTGTCAGAGTTTTAACAGCTTCCTTATTTCCTAAAAGACGCAGAGATTTTCAATGGGGTTTTTTTTCAGGTGACCCATAAAATGCATGATTCCTAAAAATCTGGTATCTAGAGGGACTTTCAAAATCCTGAAAGTGTTTTTTATGTTATAAGCGATAGACCCCAGTAGCTCGGCCATTGGTTGGTGGGTGTGATGACTGATGTTGTGATTACATCAGTGCAGAATACTGCACCTCTGTAGTGCTGGCCATGAGAGGCCGACACGCCTTGTAACGAGACTTGTAACAGTCTATGAAGTGAATAAGTGAAACATGTCCTATTGTAAAAGAAACATGTCCTATTGTAGCTCACAGGGTTTGAGACCCAAATCGTTTATAGCGTTTTCTAATTTTCATTTTGCATGTCATAGTTATAGAATCATCATATGTCCTATTACCTATTAAATAAAACCCAAAGTCATGTGTTTACAATAATGTACTGTATATATTTTTATTACAGAGAAATTGTATTTATAACTGTGCCAATGGCACATGACTTTTTGCATCACTTTCAGTCTTTATTTGAAACCAATTGCTTGCCCAGGGTCACTTTGTGGTTGTAGATAAATCAGACAAAATGAAAAAAATGTGTTTTATTGGTTTTCCCAGAGTGCTGTAATAGATGTTTCCCTGTTCTCTGGGTTGACATACAAAAGCCATCATGAACATGTGACGATCACAGATCATCTGCAATAATCCGATACAAATGGAATAGTCCTGAAAAAGAAAAAGATGTGATTCCTGCAGTGTTTAATATTGATATATGTGGGCAAGTTGGGGTTTTATTGGTTTGGTTAAAGAGCAACAGTGACCCTGCATGGTGAGGGTGTGAAATTACTTCAGGTGGGTTTTTTCATATATTAAACAGAACTTCTCTCAAGGTTTCCTTCTACTGTAAATATTTGTATCAATTATTGAATTTAAACTTAACTGTGCTTTTATAGTTCATTCATTCATTTTCTTTCCCGCTTATTGCCTAACTCGGGGTCACAGGGGTCCACTGGAGCCTATCCCATCCCAGTGCATATAGGTCAAGAGGCAGGGGTACACCCTGGGCAGTTCGCCAGTCCATCGCAGGACACACATAGACGAACAACTACTCACACACACGTTCACTCCTATGGGCAATTTTGACTCAGCAATCAACCAAAGGTACATGTTTTTGAACTGTTAGAGGAAACCAGAGTACCCGGAGGAAACCCACGCAAGCACGGGAAGAACATGCAAACTCCGCAAAGAAAGATCCCTGGGAATCGAACCCAGGACCTTCTTTTTATGAGATAACCGTGCTAAGCACTGCACCACCGCGCTGCCCTAGCTTTTGTAATTAAAATTATAGATTTTATATTTAATCATAGGGCGGCGCGATGCCCTAGTGAATATCACAGTCGCCTCACAAAAAGAAGGTCACTGGTTCGAATCCCCGGCCGGGATCTTTCTGTGCAGAGTGTTCTCCCCGCGCTTGCGTGGGTTTCCTCCGGGTACTCCAGTTTCATTCCACAGTCCAAAAACATGCAGATGAGGTAAATTGGTGATTATAAATTGTCCATAGGAGTGAATGTGTGTGTGAATGGTCGTTTGTCTATGCGTTGCCCTGAGATGGACTGGCGGCCCGTCCAGGGTGTACCCCGCCTCACACCCGTGACCTCGAATTCGGAAATAAGGGTAAGAAGATGAATGAATATTTAATCGGAATTATGATTATTTTGTACAAGAAAATGGCAAAATTTCATTGTAAGTTCTTCAGTGACAAGCTTGCAAATCGGAAGCTCCCACTTATGAATACAACACTGTAGTTTACAACACATTTGTTTTATTCGTCTTAAGTAACCGCTACTGATAACCAATCAGATGCCGGAATTAATGGTCACTATGCTGTAATAATATTTATGACCATACAATCAGACTGAGTAGAAGGGAGCTGTGTGTCCTGGTCCCAACTTTTGAAACTGATCCATTATGGTTGTGAATTTAACTAAAGGTATGTTGTATTTGTTAGCGTAATATTCACAGATTCAGTCGCAGCTCAATTAAAATTAATGTCCCAATTTCAAGAAGGGTTGTTATCTCTGGTACATTTCGCTAGTTCACCACATTTAATATGCATTCTGTGTCCTATTTAACATAAAATATTGATTTAGAAAGTTTGTATGAAATATCTTTTTTTTATCTTATTCATTTTCTGCCAATTAAATTGACATACAAATTTTTATGAAAAAAAAAAAAAAGCAAATAGTTTCTGACAATTCTATTTTCAGTGTATTGTATTTTGTGTTTTGTATATATTAATATATTGTGTGTAATAATACCGTTGTGTAAAGTACATTGAGAGAGCGAGTTAATTTAATACTAACAACTTAAATTAAGTTATTGTTTAGAAAGTTTCTTGCTTAAAAAAAAATAGAAACAGGTTCACGTGTTCAGGAAGTACAACTAGCAGTTTAGCAAAGTGAGGGAAGTATTGGCAAACAGGAAGTGTGTGTTTTCATTAGAGCTACGCAGTATACAGTCAATGCACACTGGGCACATTAGTCAGTCATAGCACAGAAAGCCTTTAACCAATGGCCTACGCAAGGAAGCAAAACACTGGCCAGTCTACCAGCACCAACTCTGCTCTGCAAAAGCTGGACAATTTGGCCAGCCGTTTTTCTTTTTACAAGCACCGCAAGGGAACCCACGATAAAGCACAAGAGAGTGACGGCCCGCACGTCTCTGTGTTCACTGTCATTTCGAATGAAGCAAGTAAGTGAAATTATGCAGGTCTAGAAAAATGGACTACTAGTGTAAATCTTTTTTTAGTGGCAGCATAACACAAGAACCACTGCAACAACTCGAACTTTACAGTAACGCTGAAATTTATCACAAATTAAACTAAAACGTATTAATGTACTGTATACATAACTTGGGATGGATAGGTGAATGTTTTATATAAAATATTTAAACGAACCAAAAGCCTCCATTCATTTTCTTAAATTAGTAGTAACCTCTAAACTTAGTAAAATCCTCTAAAATATTCTTAAGTTTAATTAAAAAGCCATTTGATTTTGTGACCTTTCAGTTAATTTTAATTTCTTCGATCAGGTTCTTACTGACAAATGCTTAATATATCTCTAATATATGTAAGGATTTTGGCTAACCATGTGATCACTTGCTGTCTTTTGGTTTCAGTTAAAATATTCCCCATAGCCTTTAGAGCAACGGACCTATAAGCAGTACACAATGTCATGGGGTTTATGGTTAATGTCTCTAAAGCGTTTCCTCTTCATTACCTTCAGCAACTTTTTACAAGCTTTCGATTGATTACTAGCAATGTTAAAATGAGAACATTAAGCGATGGTCACTTTTTCTTTCATTTTATTTAAGAGATAAATGTATACAATAGGGTAGCACAGTCACCTCAAAGCAAGGAGTCCCAGGTTTGATTCCCGGTCTTTCTGTGCAGAGTTTGCATGTTCTCCTCACACTTCTGTGGGTTTTCTCCGGGTACTTGTTTATAACGTAAGTATAATAATAAACATAAATGCACTGTGTACTCGTACGCAAATTTATTAGCAGCTTTCTCGTAGCATTGCGCCAACAAATAACATAGCATGAGTGTAACGTATAACATTAACATAAATAAAGTAACAAGGCTTCATTGCGTCATTAGAGATCCGGTCGCTGGTCAAAGGGTGAGTTTTGGTGTGTGGGAATCACCTGATGCTCCTAATATTGTCTGTTAAAAGCGTTCTTTTACTTGGAAGTCGTAGACTCTTGTCTCTTCACTATTCACTATTTCATTTCACAATGAAAGATTGTTTTGACTCAGATAATAAATAAAAGAGAAATAATAAATGATTTATTGTGCAGCCCCTTACCAATTGATCCACTGACAGATATGGGCCCTTGGCCTGGGGGTTGGGGACTATTGTACATTTGAACTATAATAGCTAGTAGCTTCTCTTCTTTTTTCACTCAGTTTCTGTAAGGATTTCTACATATTTCTCACATACTACTTACTGTATATATATATTTAAATTGTATATTCTGACTCTCTTTATCCTGGAGTTTGTTGCTAGTGTCTGTAATTGACTTGGGTTATTTTGTGGTTAGTAAAGTGTTATCTGTGCTGTGACAGGAAGACGTCTATTTCCTTTTGCAGATGGAGAAAAATCAGTCTAGTAGTTTTGATCAGCCTAAAACTACTTCTTATGAACTTTTCTGAACTCAATTGACTTTCTTCAGTCAATTACTAACTTTGAGTGTAGCCATGTATAAAGCTGAGGTCATGGGGTTTTTTATTTAAATGATAATTGTTGTGTCCACAATTATTTTGTCTATTGTTGCCTTTTTGGTTTGGTCAGTCTTTTAAAATAATAGATTTTATGTTAATCAGTATTTATTCTGAACAACTCAGGGTTAATTATCCATTAGTAAACAATGATAAAGTGTATAGAATATCTACAACATGATATAAGTCTAATAATTAGTTTGCAGCATTGTTTTAAGTGGAACTTTTGATATATCCTAAAATGTTTCTTTGCCTTTAGCTCAATACATTCATTCATTCATCTTCTTACCCGCTTATTCCCTAATTCAGGGTATCGGGGGTCTGCTAAAGCCTATCCCAGTGCAAAAAGGGCAAGAGGCGGGGGTACATCCTGGACAGGTTGCCAGTCCATCGCAGGGCCAAACATAGACAAACAACCACTCACACACACATCACCATTAACCTAATGTGTTTACATGTTTTTAGACTGTGGTGGGAAACCGGAGTACCCAGAGGAAACCCACGCTAGCACGGGGAGAACATGCAAACTCTGTACAGAAAGATCCCCTGCCCGGGACCCATCGAACCCAGGACCTGCTTGTTGTGAGGCGACGGCCCTAGCAGAATACACATATTTGAAATATGCATTATATTATATTTGGGGGAGCATGGTGGCTTAGCTCTGTTGCCTTACAGCAAGAAGGTCCTGGGTTCGATTCCTGGATAGATGTATGTGCAGAGTTTGCATGTTGCTTGTGTGGGTTTACTCCGGTTACTCTGGTTTCCTCCCAGTAGCGTAGCGTAATGTAGGTTAGGTTGATTGGTGATTCTAAATTGCCCATAGGATTTAGTGTTAGTGTATGTAGCCCCCCCCCTTACCTTTTGCCTTATGTGCACTGAGAGCTTTAGCAGACCCCCATGATCTTGAATTAGAGAATAAGCGGGCTAGACGATGAATCAGTCAATTAATTAATACATATCATTTTATATGTTTATATACAGTGCTTATATTTACATAGAATATATATCGTCTTTTCACTGTGTATGAATTCTTGTCTTTCTTCTCTTTTGGTGAATGTTCCTGTAATCCTTCATGAACTGTAGAAGCATTTGGTATGCTCATCATTTATTCCCTGTCTGAAATGTTAAAGAATTTGGTCTTTATTACAGCATAATGCAAGTTATATGTGATAGGACACAGGCACAATGTAATACCAACAGTCTATGATCACCTGAGCATCACAAACACATGTGATTTCAAACAGGTTTATTCTAACCCTATTTTGCTATTTGATGAAGCTCTATATTTCTAGTAAGACTTTCTAGTCCAATGTGAGATCTCTTCAATCAGCTCCAACAGTATTAGTAAGATCTGGGGTGCAGTTACTATTCCGGTTTATCCCAAAGGTGTTCAGTGGTGGTAAGATCAGGACTTATCCAGAGGCTTTGTGCTCAGTGTCATTGTCAGGCTAGAACAGATCCCTTGGAGTCTCTTACTTCCAGTCAAGGAATAATATAATACTACAACATACAAAACAAAATTCTAAAACCGTGTGTATCCATATTTGTAGCAACGGTTTGGAGAGGAACCACATATGAATCTGATGGTCAGGTGACCTTTTGGCAATATAGTGTATTTAAAGCATCAAAGTTGATATAATTCTTTAGAGTCTTAATGAAAAGTCTATAATATACTTTGATTAAAAATTGTCCAAGGTTGTGTTAGAAAAACTTTTGTTAAATTGACCTGATCTATTGAGTTTATATTATACTATTAATACCGGCGCATTTTCCGGACTATAAGTTGCACCGGATTATAAGACGCTTTATCAATGAACAGGTATATTTTCATACATAAGGTGCACTCAATTATAAGGCGCATTAAGCAGTAGTGTAAAGGGAATTTTTTTTATGAAGTGCGCGTCCTAGAAGAAACATCACTTGTGAGAGAGAGAACCCTGAAGTCCTCTCTGCGGAGCAGGGTATCCAGAAAGTGTGATTGAGCAGCGGCTGTGTTAAGTCCCGTGGCGGGGAGCTCTGCGACGGTCCTTTTGCCTGCGGTCACAAAAGTGACCTAATCATTTTGGCAGATTTTGAGCACCTTGTAAAATCGGTTTGAGGTCAGTAAGAACAACTATAATTATATAAGGCACACCGGATTATAAAGGGCACGGTCAATCTTTTAGAAAATGAAAAGATTTTTAGCCTTATAGTCTGGAAAATACAATAATATTCAAATGTAGTAGAATTTAGTGATGTAATATGTCTGTGTTTAACACTGTCACAGTCTCTGAAATGGAGGCAGAAATATTTTGTGATTTTTGTGTGGGGCAGCTGCATGTTTGTTGTGGTTTGCATCTCCTTTCAGTTTGCATGTCGTGAAGCATGTACAAAAATTCATATAAAACAGGAAGTGCCTTTTTTTGGAGTTCATTTTATTTTTTGTCTACAGGATCTTGCATGCATATAATACATTTAAAACAGAAAAAAAATCCTGACATTTAAATTTACTTTGTGTACTGTAGTGAAAGAATTTTTAGCCAAAGCCAGAGAGGATTTTTTGAGGAAATGGGACTGTCCACCACAGGTAGGGAGTTTACATTACAACTCTATGATGGTTTTACTGTATAGAGTCTATATATTGTACACAATTCCACATAAGCCACCTTCTTTTTATTCTTCACAGAGCACAACCTGCCTGGACGACTTTGAAAGATTGAAAACTTTAGGTACTGGCTCATTCGGGCGAGTTATGTTAGTGAAACATAAAAGTACAGAGCAGTACTTTGCTATGAAGATCCTGGATAAGCAAAAAGTAAGTAAACAACAAGACCAATGGACATATGGATGTCCAGATATTAGTTATGTTCCAGAAATTCGAGATGCTTTAACTCTTTGTCAAAGGAATCAGTTCTGCTCCATATCAATCATAAGTATAACATAACTCAAAACGGGGGGGGGGGGGGTGTCCAAAAAGAATTATTATTTATTATTATTCATTCATTTATCTTCTTACCCACTTATTTTCTATTTCGGGGTCACTGCGGTCCGCTTGAGCCTATCCCAGCACACCTCGGTTGCCAGTCCATCATGGGCCACAGATAGACGAACAACCACTCACACACATTCACTCCTATGTGCAATTTAGAATCACCTATCAACCTAATGTACATGTTTTTGGTTCGTGAGAGTTAACCAGAGTACCCGGAGGAAACCCACGCAAGCACAGGGAGAATGTGCAAACTCCGCTGAGGCAACTGCCAACCACTACGCCACTGTGCCGCCTATTACTATTATTATTACTAATATTATTATTATTATTATTAGAATTAGTATTCAAATATTAATATTAAGTGCTAATATATATGTTTAAAAAAGGTAAAGTTTTAAAATATCTCAGAATACTTATACTGTATTAGTTTAACGTATACTTAAATACATTTTAAGCACTTCGAAACTTTATGTATAATTAATTACTGTAAATTTCTTAACTGTTATGTTTGTTTGTTTCAATGACAATAAAGACATTGGATTCACTTGGAATATATACCCCCTGCCTCTTGCCCTATGTGTGCTGGGATAAGACCCCGTGACCCTGAATTAAAGAATAAGTGGGTAAGAAGATGAATAAATGAATATATATTTATAGTCTGTGTTTTTATCTGGACACAGACAGACTAAACATAGATGTTTGCAATATGACTATGCTGTATATCTGATAGTATAGGCTGAACCACACAAGCTGTACAGCATGATACCATGGTAAGAAGGCAGTGCCAGCAGTGTTTTTCTATCCTAGATTAATGTCCTAGAAGAAATTTTGATAAACCGAGATCATTGAAACAAATGCTGTTCCTTGCCACCTTCAATGTTAAGTCCACCATTTAATACAAATTTCAATTCTATATGATTAAACACCATACAGCATATATTAAAAATGTTTTTCCCATCTTTGAGGGTTGGGGTCAGAGTGCAGGGTCTCTGGAGCAGGAAAGGTTGAGAGTATTGCTCAACGACCTAACATTTGGGCCACCAAAATAATAACAGTAACTAATAACATAATGTTTACACAGTTCATGTTTTTTTTTCTTGTTTTTCAGGTGGTGAAGCTAAAACAAATAGAACACACATTAAACGAGAAGAGAATATTGCAGGCCGTCTCGTTTCCATTTCTAGTCAGATTGGAATACTCCTTTAAGGTAAAATGTGGCTCATATGATTTCTTGCTACATTTGCGCTGCTTATGCTAACAGTTTTTTTCTGCCTTTCCAGGACAACTCTAACTTGTATATGGTAATGGAGTATGTCCCTGGTGGAGAGATGTTTTCTCACCTAAGACGAATTGGAAGGTTCAGGTAAATATTATTTGATAGTATAAAATAAGTGTGATATAATAAAACTGTAGTTTGCTGCTTATTTTCAGTCGCATTTGTTAAATTATTGGAACTATTTTCTATTGTTGCCCAAAGTGAGCACCATGCCAGGTTCTATGCAGCTCAGATTGTGCTGACGTTTGAGTACCTCCACTCGTTAGACCTCATCTATAGAGACCTGAAGCCTGAGAATCTTCTCATTGATCAACATGGATACATCCAGGTAAATCAGGTACACTCACTAGAACCATATAAACCCTAAACCTGTTTAACAGTTACAGTTTGGAATTTGGCAGACGCTCTTATCCAGAGGGACTTACATTTCGTTTTCTTACATCTTATAATGATTTCTTATGTACAATAATGTTTCTGTTAGGTCACAGATTTTGGTTTTGCTAAAAAAGTAAAAGGACGAACTTGGACACTATGTGGCACACCAGAATACCTGGCTCCAGAGATCATCCTTAGCAAGGTTAAGAATTTACCAAACCCAAATTCTGATCAGTGCCTTAAATCCAACCTATTTTAGCATTAATGAACGTATTGTTTTCAATATTGTGTGCGTGTGTTTTCAGGGTTACAATAAAGCTGTGGATTGGTGGGCTTTAGGTATTCTGATCTACGAGATGGCTGCAGGTTACCCACCGTTTTTTGCTGACCAGCCCATACAGATATATGAGAAAATTGTATCTGGAAAGGTAATCACTTGTATACCATAAGCATTCCAAACAATCTGTGCTTTTTTACATTTCCAAACCTTAAACATTGTTAATAAGAACCAACTTGTTTAAATGTTGCCTATAGTTGAAACTAATGGTACCCACATGGGGGCCGCAGCAAAATCTGTGTGTGTGTGTGTGTGTGTGTGTGTGTGTGTGTGTGTGTGTGTAAGGGGGGTTGGGTCCATCACAAACCACTCACTCCTATGGACAATTTATAATCAACCAGAGAACCTGAATTATATTAGATTTGATCATTTTCTCCATGATCCCCTAGTTGACCAAAAAGAGACAAATTTGTAATCGGTGTTTCACAAAAACAACCTCACTGATTGGCCTTCAGCAGCTGATAGTAAGGACTCTGGAATACTGGAGCCAGAAGAGGAAGCTCCTACCAATTCAGGTTTTATTCATTCATTCATCTTCTTAGTCGATTATTCCCCAATTCGGGGTCACAAAGGTTTGCTGGAGCCTATCCCAGCGCATGTAGGGCAAGAGGCAGGGGTATACCCTGGACAGGTTTTCAGTCCATCGCAGGGCCACACAATGACCAACAACCACTCACACACACTTTCACTCCTATGGCCAATTAAGAATCACCAAACAACCTAATGTACAATGTACATGTTTTTGGACTGTGGAAGGAAACCAGAGTACCCGGAGGAAACCCACGCAAGCGCAGGGAGAACATGCAAACTTTGCACAGAAAGAACACTGGCCCAGGAATCGAACTCTAGACCTTTTTGTTGTAAGGCAACTGTGTTAACCACTACACCACGGCGCCGCCTAATTCTGGTTTTAGTTGTAGCAATACTAGATGCACAGATTGTAGAGAATATCAAGAGCGATAATATCATTAAATATGAAGATTGGCCCCAAAATATTTTCTTGGGGAGAAAATAGGGTCTCAGTCAAAAAAGGTTGGGAACCACTGGGTTAAACAACAATGCATACTGTTATTGATACTGAATTCCACTACTGAACATTTGCATATCTTCTTCCTAGGTACGGTTTCCTTCTCACTTCAGTTCTGATTTAAAGGACTTGCTGAAAAATCTTCTTCAGGTCGATCTCACCAAACGCTTCGGCAATCTAAAAAACGGTGTCAACGATATTAAAAACCATAAGTGGTTTGCTACGACGGATTGGATTGCTATTTATGAAAGAAAGGTAATAACCCAAATGGAAGAAAAGAGAAAATAGTTATTTAAAGTCACTGTCACAGTATCAGAGGATGTAGAGTTTTGTTACCTCATAGTTAACCATACTGGGGAATAATTGAATGATACCCATCTTGTCTTTCATTCATTGATTTTATTCATTTGTTTATCTTCTATACCAGGGGTCTGGAACCTTTTTGACTCAGAGAGCCATATATTTGGCAATTTATTTCAGTGAGAGCCATATAATATATTTTGAGACTGATTGAAAATGGGGGCGTTTCCCTGTTTACCAAGCAACAGCCAACATAGGCTATTATTATCCAATTAAAATAATGGACATGGAATGGATTAATGGAGATCGGATCCATGTTGCAAGGAACACGTAAACTTAAAACGTAAACTTAAACCCAACTTAAACCAACTCAAAACACGGGGTTACTCAGGAGCGAAAGGGCAAAACACGGGGTTACTCAGGAGCAAAAGGGCAAAACACGGGGTTACTCAGGAGCGAAAGGGCAAAACACAGGGTTACTCAGGAGTAAAAGGGCAAAACACGGGGTTACTCAAGAGCGAAAGGGCAAAACACGGGGTTACTCAGGAGCGAAGGGCAAAACACGGGGTTACTCAGGAGCGAAGGGGCAAAACCCGGGGTTACTCAGGAGCGAAGGGGAAAAACACGGGGATACTCAGGAGCGAAGGGGAAAAACACGGGGATACTTAGGAGCAAAGGGACAAAACACGGGGTTACTCAGGAGCGAAGGGGCAAAACACAGGGTTACTCAGGAGAGAAGGGACAAAACCCGGGGTTACTCAGGAGCGAAGGGACAAATAGCAACTTCGTGATCGTTAATTATTCTTAAATAATGCGTCATCGCCCTGGCAACCAAAACCCAGGTTTTGTGAGTGGTTCCCTCCCGACGCCAAACAAGGGGGAGGGGCTATGTCTGATTCCTCACAGCAGCGCTGAACAGGACATGGGCAGTGGAAAATCGATGGACGGATTAAAACAAGTGATAATATTTTATGTTTTATCAGAAAATTCGAAATCTGCGAGCCACACCTTGCTCGCGAGCCAAAGGTTTCCGACTCCTGTTCTATACCCTGCAAACGCTCACATTCACTCACTTAGATTTTGTGCTTAAACCAAATCATTCATTCATTTTCTTACCCACTTATTTCCTAATTCGGGGTCATGGGGGTCTGCTGGCGCCTATCCCAGTGCACAAAAAGGGCAAGAGGCAGGGGTGCACTCTGGACAGTTTGCAAGTCCATCGCAGGGCCACACAGACAAACAACGACACACATATGCACTCTTATGGCCACTGCGCTGCCCAAGCCAAATCATTCATTCATTCATTCATCTTCTTGCCGGCTTATTCCCGAATCCAAGGTCACCGGGGCCCGCTGTGCCAATCCCAGCACACATAGGGCGAGAGGCGGGGGTACACCCTGGACGGGTCGCCAGTCCATCTCAGGGCAACACGTAGACAAACAACCATTCACACACACACATTCACTCCTATGAATCCACCTTATCCGCAAGTTTTTGGACTGTGGGAGGAAACCGGAGCACCCGGAGGAACCCACGCAAGCGCGGGGAAAACACGCAAACTCCGCACAGAAAGATCCCGGCCCGGGATTCGAACTCGGGACCTTCTTGTGAGGCGACTGTGCGATCCACTACACCACCGCACCGCCCCAAGCCAAATCAGGAAAAAGTAAATATTTGGGGCAAGAGAGTCTTTTCTCTACGGAGTATGTTCATATATTGTTATATGCAACTAGCTGTCATTTCTTAGCTTAGTCATTTAGGTCTCGAGGTAAAAATGTGACATTTTGGAGACAGCTCAGAGTTTTTGCCGTCTGACAACGTTGTGTTTTTCAGGTGGAGGCTCCCATCATACCAAAGTGCAGAGGGCCAGGTGACACAAGCAACTTTGACGACTATGAAGAAGAGGAGATCCGGATTTCCGACACAGAAAAATGTGCTAAAGAGTTCATGGAGTTTTAGTTGGACAACAGTTCTCAACAGGTTCTTACGTATCGGGATTTTTGTTTTCCTTTGTACTTTGCACTCCTTCTAAGGTGTGAGTGAAGGTCTGGCCATCGTGTGTTTTTAGACCGTTTCACATTTCTTCATTCCATAATGTTTCGAGATATTCATGTGCTATATGATCTCTGCGTGCAATCCACACCAAGATATAGATGAAGTCTGGCACGATATGAATCTATTGGGCTGCAACACAAAGCACCAGACACATTAGGTTTTTTTTCCTCTTTTCTTTTCTAGCATCATTTTTGGAAGTTTTATTTCTCTGAAAATGTGCAACTATTGTTTTTTATTGTATTGAAACAAGAAGCCACTTACTTGTGTTTAAAGAAATGATTCCTATTAGTGCACTTTTTAAAGGATTGGTGCTGCTTGTTCTTGCCAGCAACATATTACATCAGTTACGTGCTAATTTATTTTTAAAGCTTTATGCTGTTCATGCCATATTCACTCCCCCACCTACGTAGCATGAATGTGTGTGAGCTTGTGAATCACTGTGTGTGTGCGTGTGTGTGCCCGCGCGTGCGTGCGTGTGTGTGCCCGCGCGTGCGTGCGTGTGTGCCCGCGCGTGCGTGTGTGAGTGTGTGTGTGTGTGTGGACGAAAAGCTTACTGAAAGAGTATTTTGAAAGATTATTATTATTACTATTGTTAAATACACACAATAACAGCCAGAGGAGGCTGTAGAGACATGTCAAACTGATGCATCATTTTTGTGTAGGAATTTCTTTATGATAAGGCTTTCATTTATAAGATCATATATAGACCAGGAAGGCTGCCCATAGTTTCCTACTCTTATAATTAAAAACAAAACAATAATGTAATTATAGGCCATATATTTACTTCAACCTTAAATTTAATTAATAAAAATGGAAATTTTATATATGTAGTTTTACAGTATATTAAACACATGTTATTCCTTCCGTGGAATAACTAAGTTCTAGCATATGATTGCCTGGTGCACTAAGCCCCTTGAGCTTGGTTTGTTCTGGCTGGAGTGGAAAAACTCTAGTGTCCAGCACAGAGGTCTTACTTGACCCCACTTGAATACTTCTGGGATGCACTGAAATGCTGGCTGTACCCTAAACCTTCTCAGCTAACGTTAGTGTCTAATCTCACTTGCTCTATTGTTACTAAATAAGAAAATCCCCAACGTCCTGCTCCAACAAGCCTTTCCAGAAGTATGCGGGTAATTATATGAGTAAGAGTGAAACTTTAGAAAACAATGTTCACAAAACCTATATGGACGTGCTAGACTTTGGTCTGTGTCTACTATTAATTATTAGCTGTTTTTATTCGATTGGATAGTAAATACACATCAAACGAGTTCATTTTCTTTGTTTTCTCATGAAGTGATACAATTTTCGCACTAATCTTTTATCAGAATTGAACAATATCAGAAACGCACCAAATCTCTTAAAACCTTTACTTAAATACATAATCAAATGTACTATTCTATATTACTGCACATTTTATCGTAATACTAGGTAAAACAAATACAACAACAAATATTCAATTTCAGGACCTTTGACTGAAGCTGACTGAGTAAATTAATGCATGCAATCTATATGTGGTGTAACTGAAGTTATTTGGAAATCACAGCCCCCCAGGTGATTTTCCGAACGCCAAGGTCAAAATGAACCAAAATAAAGCGTTTTATAGTAACAACGGTATTAGACAGAACGCAAATTTCCTCAATATGACTGCACTGATTTGATTACTGTATATTTCTATTTCTGTAGTAGCAACCTGCTTATAGGGACCTGAATGAAGGACACACCACAAAATAATATGTGGTTTAATTAATTAACAAAAAGATAGATTATGTTCAGATTATTTAACAAATTTTTGACTCTGTAAGGCGTTTTGTAAAGATTTTGTTTATAGATTATTTAAGGAGTCTCAGGTATAAAGGTCAGAGGATTTTCCTCTATCACAGAGTCTTTAGGATAAAAGTATAGTTATGTAACATGCTGCTTTTTAGCTTCAAAGAGAGAGAGAGAGAGCGCACGCGAGAGAGTGAGTGAGTGAGTGAGTGAGTGAGTGAGTGAGTGAGTGAGTGAGTGAGTGAGTGAGTGAGTGAGTGAGTG
>JAOTRA010000003.1:10490117-10501495 GCA_026260255.1 Pseudolaguvia tuberculata | reverse complement strand
TAGAGAGTGTAGCTAGTCATGAAAGATTGGTGATAGGAGCAGACTTCAATGGTCATGTTGGTGAAGGGAACAGAGGTTGCGTGAGTTTCCTCTGGGTACTCCGGTTTCCTCCCATAGTCCAAAAACATTCAGATTAGGTGGATTGGTGATTGTAAATTGTCCATAGGAATGAATGTGTGAATGATTGTCTATGTGTTGCCCTGAGATGGACTGGTGACCCGTCCAGGGTGTGCCCCCGCCTCTCGCCCTATGTGTGCCGTGACCCCGGATTCGGGAATAAGCGGGTAAGAAGATGAATGAACTCTTAACGTTAGAGAAAGTTGTTGGAACGTTCTAGCTTGTTTAAAAATGGATATGGGTGAAAACAGCATTGCCCACAATGCATTGCGTCTGCACCAACCGTACGCCTCTGATTGGCTAGATGGCTCGTCTGCGTCGAACGATTTTGCCGGAAGTTAAAATGGGTTTGTGTCAAATTTAGCAGAGCTGCAAGAAGATCATCACAATCGGATGGATGTACTCCATCTATAAAAAAGATTATTAAAGAAGAACTAAAGGTTTGTGTCCACTTTATTTGGGTTTTATGCTTCATAAGAGTGTGCAAACCTGCGTGAGTTTATATACAGACAGTAATGAAGTCGCGCTGTACCGTCAGCTATAGTTTAATTAACGTTTGGTGTGTTTTTTTTATTGTAGCGAATCAATGTGTAATAAAGCGACTGAAGCTAACGTGCTAACGTTATTGACGCCTTTCCTAACTCTTTTTTATAATTTTTTTTATTAGTGTTATTATTATTATTTATCTTGCTTTCTTACATAACTATTAATAGTAATAAAAAAAAAGTTGTTTGGTTTAACACGTGGGTTCTTTTTTAAAATTCCGAAGTTATATTTATATTTGGATTAAAGCTAAGCTAACTTCAGTCGTTTGAGTAAGTCACGAGAGATCGATTTAACTTATTATTTATTATTTATACAGTTTTTGCATTTAGAATTGGTATTTGCAGGTGACAGAAAAAAATTTGTAAAAATAAAATTTTTATTAGTGAAAAAGTTTTGATTAAACTTTTTAATCATACATATACAATCGTGTTCTAAAGAAATAATTGATTAATAAAGGGATTGTTTGCGCATGCGTATACGAGCATCAACAATCGATTAATTTGATAGTCGACTAATCGATTAACGGGCAGTTATTTTTAGCCTATGCGATGAGATTAAAGTAATATTGAGAGAATCTCTGTCAGAAAAGATAGATATTATCTAAGGTTCTTCACTGAAATCCTGTTTAATTACATTACTGAGAATAAAGTTGTTGTTTTTTTAAATATTTATCAGATATTTTTATTATAGAGATTTGATTTCGGTAATGTTGTTTGCGTGTGTGCAGGTGAGCGACAATCGATTCTTTTTGATAGTCGTATGTGAATGGCTTAATTTTCAACAAATAAACAGACCTGCTATTTTTACTCCAATATTAAGTCGTACTTGATGATCTTTCTGTGCAGAGTTTGCATGTTTTTCTAGATACTCTGGTTTCCTAGATACAGTCCAAAAACATGTACATTAGGCGGATTGGTGAGTCTAAATTGCCCATAGAAACCCAGCCATTAGGGTTGTAGAAGCTATTGCAGTCTTAATGCCATTCCCGAGCCCAAATAAATGGGTTCGTTGCGTTATGAAGGACATCCAGTGTAAAAACACATATCCTAAGTAATAGATGAAATCATAGGAATATTGGGTTCTCTGTAGCACCACGCTGGATCATTATGGTCCTGTCTTTTGGTTGACGCCTGTACAGTTATAGGCGTGGGAAGTGGTAGTCTAGTGGTTAAGGTGTTGGACTAGTACCAGAAAGACTGGGGTTCGAATCCCACCTTTATCATGCAACCACTGTGGGCCCTTGAGCAAGGCCCTTAACCCACAATTGCTCAGTTGTAAAAAAAAAAAAAAAAAAAAGGATGCCAAATGTAAGTCGCTCTGGATAAGAGCGTCTGCCAAATGCCTAACTGTAACTGTACAGTTAAATCATTTGCGTTATTTTGCTGTGTTCCATTTTGATGTCTATAATAAAGTACATCCATTCCGACTGGACTATTACAGCTTGAATTAATCAAACCCGGGTTGCACAATTCCCAACATTTTTAAGAATGGAAATTTTGGAAGTTAAACAGAATTAATTAAAATGAATTCAGATTTTGCAAAATTGGTGGTTAGCCTATAACATAGAACTTGAATGTATTTTTAATTTTGGTTTAAACATCTAGATTTAATGAGCTTCATTTTATGTTTCCTCAAATTTCTTTTGAGATTCCTCAATTTCATGCAAAAAGACACATACATTGCACAAAATATACACCATCGTTGACACTTTTATAATAATTATTACAGCCGGCAAAATTGGAAATGTTCAAAGTTGATCAAAGTTTTGCTAAGAGAAGTGGTCATTTAGTTTTAGGACATTGTTTATAATTTTTTTTTTTTGTGTGTGAATTTATAGTGTGTTTGTAAGTATATACAGTTTGTGTAAATTCTCCCAAATGTTTTGAGATTTGCCACCCAGTTACAACCCGATGTAACTCCTGTGAGTTTGTAATTCGGCTCATACTGTGAAAAAAAGAATGGAGAAAACTATTTGAGCAAAAATCCAAGAAAGTAGAATTGTGTTTGAATTTAGCCAAATATCTTTTGAGATCTGATCCAGCTCTCAGCTTCAGGTTGATGTTACACTTACACTGATGGTTTTGTTCGTTTTGTATGGAAAATGTATGATTATCGTCTTTAATTAGTCATGTCCAGTTTTTAATCACTAAACCTAAACCCAATCACAGCTAACACATGGCTTTGCCTCCAAAGTACATTCTTCTTACACACTCAAAGGAAGGTTCTATCTTTCACTCGCTTTCACTGAATGAGTTCACAGATGGCCATGATGAGCAGGTGTTGAGGTGTAAGCTACGCTGTTTCTCCTTCAGAGCAGGACCAGTTTTGTGCTTCTAGATTTTCGAGCATGGACGCCTTTGACATAGATATTAAGTTGTTTCTCAATCTGTGGATAATACTTTTTTTGCCTTTGCCACACTAGAAAGCGTGTAAGTTAACCAAATTTCAGCGTATTTCTTATTTATCTGTTTTATTCAAATTCTGGTCTAATAGGTCTGCACTCATTCTTCTAAGAGAAATTGTCAGAAAGAAACACTGGATCACTGATTAACTTTACCGACTGTTTCGAAGGTCATCTCACTGTGCTGTATGTTGAAGACGCTCGTTAGCTGAGAAGACAAGCAGAATAATGGCACTGAACGTACCATGAGGTTTGGGCCAAGGACGTCAAATGAAATATTGCGTTCAACTTTGACATCCAGGTACCTGCTTTCTTTACAGATACACCTTAGCGGCATTAATTCCAGCCGTTGTGTGTTTAAAAGATGATTTCCTCCATAAATACTGTTTAATAGACGCTATTGTCTAGAATAAGCAACGGACCTATTCTGATTTGGAAAGCTTTATTTACGTTGCTCTAGCAGTAATGTTTATAGTAAGGAACTATAATAAACACACTTTTAACAGATATATGTTACATTGACAAAGTTACAAAAAGAGACTGGAGATCATTTTATTTTCAGTTTTCAGATGGTGATGTGAGACGTGGGGGAGATTTTCATTAGAAAATTGTGGTAATTATTCTAAATACCACAACTGGTAAATTGTCGGTAAATTGCGGATAAATTCCCCTTTGAATCAGTTTACCATTGTGACTTCTATCAAGGATTAAATGTGCATCCTGGTTTAAGTAATAAACATTTGGCTTGGGTCACTTGGGCTTGGATGCAAATAGAATTACTTAGAAACTTCAACAAATTTTCTTTAGTCCTGCTAATGTCTGTTTTTGGTGTTGTAGCTTTTCTGCTATGGAATTTACCAGTCAGTGTTTTCCTCTAACACAATTGCATAATGATGCACAAACTGTATTTTTACCTGCAATCTGAATTGCTGAACAAACCTGTTGCTAAGCAACTGCATGCAATTGACCTGTAGAACCGTGGCTATACAAGCATAGATGTTGTTGCCTATTACAGTTTGATTTTAAGAAATGCTGTGTTAAAAAAACAGATAGCTAAGCTATTTATAGTTATAGTATTTAATTAAGACTACATTTTAAGCCTTTGTATAAGATCATTTCCAAAATAAATATCCAGATGTATCTAAGTGTTTAAGATGTTATTTGATAGAATTCGTTTGCTTTTGAGTGTAAAATTCAGGCTTAATTTGAGTCATTAGCTGATGAGTGAAGAGTTCAGCACACGACCCGGGACAAAGGCACACTGTTGAGTTATAATTTTGGCAGCTTCTTAATGGGCTGTTTGTGTTTTTCTAGCTGTCATGGAAACCAAGGCAAATGGTTCGATGGAAACCAAAAGGTACGTTCTGAAGTGTGTCCTTATTTTCTCTGGCTATATAGCCTCTTAAAATTAGCTTTTTATAATAAATGCATATTTTATTTAGTATTTTGTTTATTTTTTGTTGTTGCGTGCTTATTGCGTGCATGTGTATATGATTGTCTCTTTACCAGCTGAGAACTCTGAGAAATTCTTCTGTTATATGCAGAAACAAGGAGACGGTCTTTCAAACAAGTTTTTCGGCTTATGTCCGAATTATGTTTAATTCCTTTGACGAACAAGATAGTTACTTGAGTAATCGGTCCTTTCAAATAAAATAATCACAAAGAAAATTCCATTTGCGTTGTTCTTTGAGACCCCACATATTTGCAATCAAACCACAGAGACCTAACATGTTTACACTTCCTTCAATTAACCAAGCAACAGATTTAACTTGGACAAATAATAATGTTTATATGTAATAATAGTTGATAATGTTTAATTAAAACACTTTTTCTCTTTAACTATTTAAAGGACTTGAGCGTCAGTGCTTTCTGCGATTTCTACATATGACTAGTTGTGTCCACCATAGGGTGATGAGATGGTAAATTGTCTTTCCATCTTACTTTAAATACTTAAAATCCAGGCAGGAGTAGTAGCTCATCTGGGAACTTTTTGCATCTGGCATACGCAGTTTCACCTGCTGTATAGTAGAGATTATATGTATAAATTGGAAGTATGTCATTTTTAAATGAGCCTATGCCTTTCAGAAGTTAAAAAAAAAAAATTTCTAGTATTGATCAATACGTCACAGAACAGTTCACTTCTTCCTTCCTTTTTTTTTTTTTTTTTTTTTTTTAGAAACTTAAAATGACATTTTTTTTCAAACAATGTTCCTATACACTGAATTTTATTGTTTAACCTGACAGTTTGTTTCTTTTAAAAACATTGAGTCCGTATTGAGAACTGAGTAATTTTCTGCTTTAATTAGCATTTATGGTACTGCTTGTGTTGCACTTACAGATACTGAATCAACTAATTTGTATTGTGCGTAAATAGTTTTTACATATTTACAATCCAATTTCATTATGTTAAGATTTTTATTTTATTTTTTTATGTATGTCACTGAAAAAACTGTGTATCCAATTGAAGTACTTCGATGCAGCTTTATTTCAGAAATGTAAATACATTGTTATATCCCAACTGGAGCAAATTTCAAATTGTACTGTCTTGAGTTTTTTTTTTTTTATTGGAAATCATTTTTGAAACTAGTTTATATAAACAGATCATTTTTATTCATTTCAATTACCTGTTCATTGATTAATTTTGAACTTCATTTTACACACAAACTGTATCATCGTTGTTTAACTTTTTTTCCCCCTTACAGTACGGTGGAGAACGGGCAGCTTCCTGACCCTGCCCATTGGGCTGTATCTGACGTTGTCAATTATTTTAAGGCTACTGGATTCGAAGAACAAGCCACAGCTTTCCAGGATCAGGTAAAGTTTCTTGGTAAATTGAAGTTGAGAGTAGAGTTGTGGGATCAGGATGATCCATGAGTCACAAATCAAATTCTGGGCACTTGCAGCACTGTAGTATGCTGCACACGATATGGACAAAAATATTCGCTCATCTGCCTTGACTCGCATATGAACTTTAGTAACCTGCCATTCAGAGGCTTAATATGATGTGGGTTCTTCCTTTACAGATATAACGGCTTTTAATAGTTTCTGGGAAGGCTGTCCATAAACTATAGGAGTGTGTGTTGACCATTATTCTTGAAGCGTGTTTATGAGGTCAAAGGCTAATGTTGGGCGAAAAGGCCTGGCTCTCAGTCTCTGCTCTAATTCATACCAAAGGTGCTTGCTTTGTGCACTGGTGCACAGTCATGTTGGAAGAGGAACGGGCCAGCTCCATACTATTCTCACAAAGTTGGGAGCATGGAATTGTCCCAAATGTCTTTGTTTGCTAAAGCATTCAGACTTCTGGAGCTACGGGGTTAAGCTGAGTACTCATGGCTGAGTTTCTTTAGTTCCAAAACAACAAAATAATTGACTGTTGAATATTTAGAAGCAAGGAATGTCCCAACTGAATTTGTTGCACAGGTGGCATCCCATCACAATTCCACGCTGGAATTCACTGAGCTCTTGTGAAATGTCTGTAAAACAGTTGTACGTCTACGTGCTCGATATTTATACACCTGTAAACATGGAAGTGATTGGAACACCTGATTTCCATTATTTGGATGGGTGAGCGAATACTTTTGGCATTATCGTGTATGTTGACGTGCTACCCACTAAGCTTCTTAGTGTCAGATCAGATATTACTTAACTGATTTCATGGGGTTTTTTTGTGATCCAACTTGTATAGAACTTAGTTTTAGCTGTACCTGATTATATAAAGTAACATGATCTAATAACTGTTATTACACATCCATCCTCATATTCTTCAAAGGAGTCTCACACTTCTCTTCTTTTTAATAAAAAAAAGAATTGGCACAATTGCAGAGAACTGTTAAGGTAGTGTGTGGAGTTTTCTGTCCATACAACTAAAAGTCAAACTTGTAGACATAATTGTTAACCATGTGAAGAACTCCTTTTGTAACATGTGTTTGGCAAATAGACATGTGTAGTCTTTTAGTTACAGTCTGGTGTAAATAGATAATTACTCTTTAGGGTTTATTAGAAAATAAAACATGCCATTGCTAAATGAACTATTTATTTTCTCTTACCTTTTCAGTGTTGACACTTTTAGATATATTTAATGCTCATATTGTATGTTTAAAATTTCATTCAGAACTGCTAGTCCTCCTCTCTCTCTCTCTCTCTCTCTCTTCCCTTCTTTTGATCTCGAAATAAAGACAAAAACACAGCTCATGTTATTACTGAGAAACTGCCCTGAGGATATTCCCATGTTTAGAGCTTTTAAGTCTAAACCCTGGAAGCTTCTTTCAATAGTGATTTTTTTTTTTTTAATTACATGTGACTAAGTTTTATTGAAGTTCTAACTTTATTTGTGTCGGGTATAATCAGGATTATAATTTTACGCTGCAACATACCTTTATTATTCTTGTTTTTGTTTTTAACATTTTTAAATGTTGTGCTTAAATTTGCTGTCTAGTCTATCTAATAGTTTAATAATTTTTCATCAGTTGCTTCTATAGTAAGCAGTTTGTCAACTCTCAGTTCCTTCCTGTAGTTATATAAAAAACAAAGCACAAAGGTTACATAATATGTGTTGTAAGAACTTTATGGTAAATAGAGATGGTTGACAAGGTATGTCTCTTTTATAGTTCTGGTTAATACGACCTTTTTTCATCCTGCAGGAAATCGATGGCAAGTCTCTTTTGTTAATGACTCGTAATGATGTTCTGACCGGACTCTCTATAAAACTGGGGCCGGCTCTGAAGATTTACGAGTACCACGTGAAGCCGCTTCAGACCCAACACCTTAAAAGCAATGCCTCATAGCACTCCAGCTAGACGGCCAAGCCTTAGAAGACAATCATGCCATGGAACAGCAGGGTAACTGCAAACTGAAATCAAGGCAATGTCCTTATGTGTGTTTTACACATTGCTTGAGCAAACACACACAAAACAAATGTTAATGTGAATTTCTTTCTAATTCTAAACTGATTGTGCAGATACCTTCAGGGTTGTGTGTGTTAGGGAAATGGAAGAGTGGGCTGTTCAACTTGTCTTATGACTGAAATGTTTTTAATGACCCTTTGCAAATATGTAAATACACAAAAATATTAAGTTTAGTTGTTTTTCTTAACAAAAATATGGTGGAAAAGTATTTGGCACTATGATGGTACACACTTGTGTAAAGTGTTGCTAAGTATCAATTATCAGAGGTTTTATTTAAAAACAAGTTTGTTGCATTATTGATCTGTATATACAGTAATGTAAGGAGTGGCAGATCAATTCTTTTATTGGTGCTTGCTTCTACTTTTCCTTAAAGCTATATAAGTGATGATGATGTTTGGCTGTAAAAAACAAAATCATCAAAAATACTATGTCACCTGTGTTTTTTTTGTTATTAATGATTAATTTGAAATGTTTTCCACTGAGGATTTGGAAATGGTGTAACAGGTAGATAGAGCCTGGTGTCTGATTTACGTTTTACTGGGTTGAATTATATGACAGTTATATGTGTTTGGTTACTTTCTTATTGATTTTTTTCCATTACAGAAGAATGTAATTGTTGATTACAGACTGGAAGCTGGTGGTGGAGAGAATTTTGATGCCGGTGCTTTAGAAGTTATGTGCAAAACTTTTCCTTAGAATAGAAGCTATTCAGAAAGTATGTCCTGCAATACAGGCTTCACTGACTGTCAGCCGTTTGCAATAAATTGTGCTTAAATGACAAACACATTTGGTTCAATCATAATCATAATCATGTTCCCATTCCATTGATAGAGAAGAGATGAACAACTCTCCAACAACAAGTTTATTATATCTGCAAAATTGCTAACATCACAAAAAATAACAATAAGAGAAATCGCTTAGTTCAGAGACTAATAGGGTTTTCATAGATAGTAACTAAATTAGGTGTGAAGTTTAGTTATAAGGTAGGATTAAGAAATCCTAAATATAGTCACTATATAGTGTAAGGCAGTAATGTGTGCTTTATAAGTACTAATAAACAGCCATCATGCGTTCAATATTAATATGCAGCTAGTTAATTGCTATTGGTCTCTGAACTAAAATGATATCTGGAATTTGTTTAACATTTTTTCTTTTCCTCCTTTTTACAAAATGACATGTATCTTGTTTCACATATCTTTTAATCATACCAGCCCCTGCACCA
This sequence comes from Pseudolaguvia tuberculata, assembly GCA_026260255.1. Lineage (NCBI taxonomy): Eukaryota > Metazoa > Chordata > Actinopteri > Siluriformes > Sisoridae > Pseudolaguvia > Pseudolaguvia tuberculata. Next base: position 10,492,305 of record JAOTRA010000003.1, on the reverse strand, counting down.
CTTTATGTAACAATGTATTTGTCTACATGTTTCCCATGTTCAATTTATTTATTGTAACATTATTTATTAAATGTTAAGTAGTATTTGTTGCGGTCATAGCATTAAGAGCCACACTGACCCGTTCGGGTTTTTATAAAAAAATGTCTTTTATATTTGTTAATATTTTCTTTTGTGAGATTTTACATAGTGATTAGTATTTTTGGTTGAATTTTGTTTGGTTTTATTGCAGTTAATTAAACTCTGTTAAGACATCTTGGTATGCGGAGCCTCTTATTGTCTAAATGTTTCTACAGTTTGGCTTGTGGTTTCCTGCATACACTTCCGGTAATGTTGCCTGCCGGGTTATCAAGCGGTAGAAGCACCTAAATAAGAAAAAATAATTAGTATTATTACAATTATTAGTATATGAACAGACTGTATGATCTCTTAAGCCTGGGAGATTCTGATTGTGCTGAAATATTGTCTGATCATATGATTCCACACACTACATAAAAAATGTTTTCAATCTATTTGTAATCATCACAGGTCAAATAGAACATTTGCTAATATTTTAGACAAACAATCATTCATTCACACTCCCAAGGACAATTTAGAATTACCAATTGGCCTAATCTGCATGTTTTTGGACTGTGGGAGGAAACCCACCCAAGCGCGGGGTGAACATGCAAACTCCGCACAGAAACATCTCCGGCCCGGGAATCGAACCCGGGACCTTCTTGTTGTGAGGCAACTATGCTATCCACTACACCACCGCACTGCCCGTATTTTTTTTTATTATTTATAATTATTTTATGTTACTCATAACAAAATAACAAATAAAATTACTTTGCACATATTTCATAAGTAAAAAAAAAAACATTAAACATTTCAAGCAATGTTACATTTTCATCATTCCTACTGTGTCTTTCGTCTTTATTTTTCCCTGTAAAAGCTCTTGGATAGTAAGTGTAATGCCATTGGTTACATTTAGACTGTTAGTTGGTTATGAGTGGCATATGTTCGGTTCTGTGTATTAATCACTTTGCATAAAAGCAAATAGCAAAAGCAGGCCTGCTTAGCGACTACATAAATAAATTTTAATACTATGATTTTGAATATAAAGCGGCACTTAGTCTGATCTGAGCAGCTACCAGCTCCAATTATATGCACCAACCTGGCCAAACTGGTTTACCAACATATACCTCTTTCTTACTTATTTGCCTGTTCTTGTTGATTAAATGTGATATTTGGTAACTGTAGCATGAATTATAACTGAAATGTATCATGAAATGTTTCTAATTTACAATCTATCAAAGATGGAAACAACAACTTTGCATTGTGCAGTTATTGTGCAAAATATTTCCAAGTCGACAGAATTCATAAACTCTCCAGTCTAAATCAAATAGCTAGTGATTTATTAAACAAAGCCACATTTTAGGCAAAAGCATGAATGTAACTTTATAAAAAGAATAACATATTTTATAACATGTTCAAATCTTATGACCTAAGTTTTAAATATCTTTATATTAGTTTGTTATATGTTATAGATAGTATAGATATAGAAGTTTTAGCATATCAGTAAAAAGTACAGACTAAATAATAACTTTATAGGTGTGGTCAATTTTGAATGCTCTTATAATAATGTATCTATACAAAAAGATCAACTACAGCGGCGTCATGTACAAAGACATGCATGGAATTAATACTAAAACATTGTGTTCAAAAAACAAATTGGCTGTACCAAACATATTCTCTTTGTACATCCCAATTAGTGTGAAATTGAGCACAAGCACCGAACTCTACTCGGTCTCCTCTCTTAAATAAACTATATGTATTAAATATGTAATGAGTAACTTTTAATGGCTCTCCTAAACTGAATCATTTTACTCACAAAAAACCTTCAGCGCATCATTCGCCAAGAAGTCAACGGTATTTTTTGGTGCATTTGTACATCATTCGTGCCTTATTTTAACATTTATTGAATGGAAATATTTCAAATATTTGCTTTGTTATATATTTATAAATGTGTGTGCAGTCCATTGGTCCAGTTTTAATGTTTCGCTGGTCGACTGTATTGTACAGGAACCTTATATACCTGATAGATATGTGGTAGAATATCCAATCATTCATTCTTCCCGAATCCGGGGTCACGGGGGTCTGCTGCGCCTATCCCAGCACACATAGGGCGAGAGGCAGGGGTACACCCTGG
>JAOTRA010000003.1:10471629-10490017 GCA_026260255.1 Pseudolaguvia tuberculata | reverse complement strand
ATAGATAGATAGATAGATAGATAGATAGATAGATAGATAGATAGATAGATAGATAGATAGATAGATAGATAGATTCTAAATTACCCATAGGAGTGATTGTGTGTGTGTAGCTATATGATGGTAAGGTGGCCTGTCTAGATTGTACCTCAGCAGAAGGGAATAAGCAAGTATAGAAGATGAATGAATGAATGACAAAACAGCTATTTTCTAATACTTAAGGATTATTAAATGATATGCTGTAGTAAAATTTGCATTATGCTAATAATTAATTGTGTTAGTCGAACAGCTCAGTATACATGCTCTACAATGATGCTCCACCTCTACTGATGTTTAAGATTAATACTGGACACACAAAAGGTAGTATTTTATTATTTATTTCTCCCTTTTAATATATCTAATTTACATGTTGTTTTTATTTTATTTTTTTTATTTACAGTAACAGTGGAGTTACGTTTATTTGTCTGTTGTCCAGGTGCACTGCTTTTTGACCAGTTTCAAGGATTCTGGTTAACACACAGCATTCCTCATTTTCCACCTTTCCCAGAAATGGGTTTTAGCTACCCCACCACTGGGACTCTTTTTGGCCAAAGTGTTCAGTGTACGACTTATAATTACAAAGAGTTCCAAAAAATATGTACGTAAACATGAAGTTATGAAATAATCCATTAAGAAGCTATTTCTTTTATTGCTATGGCTACAAAACGCAAAGCAATGGCACATTCGTTTTTTATTCTGTATAAATAATTTATATGAATAAATTGCTGTGGATTTTCTTAAATAATTATTATTTATGCCCCTTCACTTCAATTAACAACAAGAATATTTCCTTATTTTTTTCAACAGCCCAGCAGTTGGCGTATGTTAACCCGTACACATACAACTGCTCAATACCACCAGCCTTTTACACAGAGGTGCCAGAATTGTCACAAATCTGTGCTGGCAAAAATGTCACCGTGTCTCCCAGGAGACGCCTTGAAAACCTGATGTCAATAAAGGGAGAGACTTTCTTCAGTTTTGCTAAATCACAAAACTATGTTGATGGTAAGAGAAATTCAGTGTAGATTATTATTGTCACTCTCTAAAGATTATACTGTACATATAATTCTTTATAACCTGTATATTTATTAAATGGCCAATGGCAACCCTGCAATATGTTTTCATTCATCTTCTAACCCACTTATTCCTAATTTGTGCTCACATGGCTCTGCTGGAGCCTATCTTAGTACACATACGGCAAAGAATGGGGGTACACCATGGACAGGTCACCAGTCCAATGCAGGACCACACACACACACTCCTATGCATAATTTAGAATCACCAATATACATGTTTTTGGACTGTGAGAGGAAACCAGAGTACCAGAAACCAGCTCACCTGCGCTGGGACAAGATACAAACTCAGCAAAGAAAAAAGAAAGACCCTTTGCCCGGGAATTGAACCCAAAACATTCTTGCTGTGAGGTGACCATATTAATCACTACGCCTATGTTTTTGATTATCCCAAAGTTCAACAGCTCTTGGGTTAATATTGACTTTGCTTGTGTAAGGGGCAGTGTTACTTTATCCCATTTTCTGTAACTTGTGTACATGTAACTTTCGTTCTGTAATCCTGATACTGTCACCAGATGGTTATGGACCTACATGGATCTTTGTATTGCACATGTTCCCATTCTGTATCCTGATATATAATTGTTTTCTTTATCAGACATTTATACTGGCTGGATAGCCCAGACACTGAAGACAGACTTTCTAGTTGAAACGTGGCAGAGGGAACCCTACCAGCTTCCCTCCAACTGCTCTCTTCCTTATCATGTGATGAACATCAAAAGGGTCTGTCTGTCTAAGCTGGTGACTTTTAGCTCTTATGATGACCATTCAAAATGGTGTGTCTCAAGGGAATATAAACCTCAATGGACTTGTTTAGGTGACCTGAACCGAGAGTACAGACAAGCATGGAGAGGAGGTGCTCTTCTCTGTACACAAAATTCAGTCATATACAAAGCATTTCGTTCTGCTGTGGACTGGTACAAAAACTGTTATTAAGTTGGTCTAGTGTTATTTACAGGAACAAGTACTGACTTAAATTTTTTTTATGATTTTAGTTTAAAAAATATTTACAGGAAACATATTCTTTGAAAAATAATTTGAAATGCAGGTACTTTGCACTCTGCTGGAGATTTGGAGGCACCCATATTCTGTACACAGTCCCAATTATTAATAATTAACTGGTTCGTTGGGAGTCGCTCTCTGCATCTGAAATACCAGATTCCAAACCAGGCCACGCTGGTTAAACTCAATTCATGCATTCATTCAGCTTCTTTCTTAATTCAGTGTCTTTGGGGTCTGCTGGAGCTAATCCCAGCGCACATAAGGTCGTCATTCCATCACAGGGCACCACAGATAGACAATCAAACACACACTCACATTCACTTATATCGGCAATTTAGAATCACCAATCAACCAAATGTACATGTTTTTGGATTGTGGGAGGAAACCGGAGTACCCAGAGCAGACTCACGCAAGCGCAAGGAAAACATGCAAACTCAGCACAGAAAGACCCCATGTCTAATCTTTAAAAATTACAAATCTAAACTCATATAAATACATATACATTTTTTTCTCACTCATGAGGTGATTAACTAATTTCTGAATTAAGATTAAATTAATTAAGTATTGTCACCACAACAAGCTTTATTTAAAATATTATGGTGAAGCCCAAAAGGGCTGGGTTCAATTCATGTGTGCAATTTGCATGTTCTTCCTAAGCTTGTGTTGGTTTACTCCTGGTACTCCAGAGTTTCTTCCACTGTCCAAAAACATGTAAGCTAGAAAAAAAACATATGTCTTTCGCCTTATGTGTGCTGAGATAGGCTCCCTGGGATCCCGAATTGGCAATAAGCAGGTTAAAAGATGAATGAATGAATGTATGAATGAATGTTTCTTTTTCAGGTGTTGAAACAAAACATTAAAACATCATTTGTAGAACAACCTTAGGGTATTATACATCTTCTTTTTCTCCTTTCTGCTGCTTCCGTTTGGCTGTTTCCGCTCTTCTCCACCCTACCCTGTCCTCTACAACTGCCTCTATCACCCCAACTACCTGCATATCTTCCCTCACCACATCCTTAAACCTCCTCTTTGGTCTTCCTCTTTTCCTCCTGCCCGGCACCTCCATCCTCAACATTCTCCTATGGCCTCCCTCACCTTGTCTCTAGAACATCCTACATGTGCCGTACTACATGCGGAGACTCGTCGATCACAAATCACTCCTGCCACAAATCACTCCTTCTCCGCCCATTCCACCCTGCCTAAACTCTTTTTTTTTTCTTTTTTTAAGGTATTATACATACATGATGGAAAAATATTTTCATGCTAAGTTGACAATGTACATATTTTTTGAAATGAAGAAAAAACATGATTGTCATCACAATTCTCTGCTCAGCCTATATGCAATTTCTATTTATTGCTGTAAAGTCTGTTGGGTATGAATATCCCAGGGGCTCTACAGTTGCCCCATCAACATTTGTGCCACAGGCAAAATGACTACATGACATTTCTATCAGTCATTTGGTTGATATAAACGTTACACTGCTACCCAATGATATTTTCTTAAGTCTGTACAAATGTTTCTTATAAAATGTCCGGTCAGTGTGGTCACTATTCAGTGCCTACATCCAGGCTCTAGGGGGCGCCGAAAACAGCTTTAACGCTTCCGAGCAAACCGGATACACGCAAAGCGTTCGGTAAACACACGTGGGTTTGTTGAAAACCGTCAAACAGCTATAAAATGGATTTCGTTGAGGTTCCCGTATCCGAAGATGTGTTGAGCTTTAAAAGTAAGGTTAAGAAACAAAAGAAGCCGAAGAAAAGTCTGGAGAAATCAGAAGAATATGTCACAGCCGAGACGGAATCCGCAGAACTTTCTGGCACCTCAATGCCTCCTATTTTCAGCTTATCAGAAATAAAAAACAAACAGCGGAGACACCTTATGTTTATGAAACTCAAACAAGAAAAAAGAAGGGTAAGTCTACAAAAAAACAACAACCGAACAAAATGGTGTAAGGCGGCGAATCTACTGAACTGGTGGTGTGTTTATGAATCTCTTAGCACAGAAACTGTTTAGAGCCGGAACTTCTGTACTGGAATATTCCTGGTTCATAAGGGGAGATATGCAGGTAGTTGGGGTGAAAGAGGCAATTGTAGAGGACAGGGTAGTGTGGAGAAGAAAGATCCGCTGTGGCGACCCCTAACGGGAGCAGCCGGAAGCAGAAGTCTACATCTTTTGTTTCTATATTTAATCTGTCTAAATCCGCTCTTATAACCAGTTTAGAAGAAAAAGCAGACGGAACTGCTCCTATATTGTATAACTCATGCATTTTATCTTTATTTTTAAGCTCATTATATTGTATTTTGGGAAGTGGTAGCCTAGTGGTTAAGGTGTTGGACTAATACCAGAAGGACCGGTGTTCGATTCCCACCTTCACCAAGCAAGCACTGTGGGCCCTTGAGCAAGACCCTTAACCCACAATTGCACTGTTGTACAAAAGAGACCAAATGTAAGTCACTCTGGATAAGAGTGTCTGCCAAATACTGTAACTGTATTTTACTTACTTGGTTTCCAGGATCCTTTTTATTGTTTTTTCTTTATAAACTCTCAATCGGTTCTTCTTCCCAGTCCTTGTGTATCCAATCGTAGCCTAAGTCATCTTAGGGAAAAGTTCTCTTATATACTTGCCTAAACTAAACTGGTATGGCATGCTTTAAGGTGATGCCTTAATCCGGTGTTTCAAGAACTAGGCGTTGTGAATAGTTGCATGATCTTAAGCTGCAATGTTATGTAAGGCTTATATCCGCAGGAATGTTGTTTGCTGTCGCTGGGAAAAAAATTAGCTTCAAAGAAAGCAGGTTTTTTTTTTAAACATGTATCATGATAAACATGAAATCTAATTTCTAAAACTAAATTCTATATTTAAAGTATTTTTTTTTATTTTAAAATCAACATTTATAACTACATATGTGATTGTAGGTTGGTGACACAGGCCAAAAAGTATCTTTTTATTTTCTGGAATCTTCTAATAGAGTTCCCACTACATGGCTGCTGCTTTAATCATCTACACATTCAGCTGATTGTTATTCTTGTCATGGGCTTAAGAATGTCTCGGAGTTTATCAACCTTAGTTTTCTTATGGAATCTAGTGGTTAGAACGGTTGCCTCACAACAAGAAGATCCCCTGGGATCTTTCTGTGCAGAGTTTGCATGTTCTTCTCACGCTTGTGTGGGTTTCCTTTAAGTACTCTGGTTTCCTCCCACCGTCCAAAAACATGTACATTAGGTCGATTGGTGATTCTAAATTGCCTATAGGAGTGAATGTGTGTTTGTGAGTGGTTGTTCGTCTATGTGCCCTTCAATTGACTGGTGACCCGTCCAGTGTGTACCCCTGCCTCTCACCCTATTTTTTTTTTCCTAAAATGTGCTCATTTTGAGCTTTGGTGCACTATTTTTGACTTCTGAATGTAAAAGCTGAATCATGTTCATATCACAGGTTGTGCTGTAGCAAACTGGGCGGGAACATAGATGGTGCATCTTTTGTTTTATTAATATTGATGAGTTTTGTTATTCTGTGAGAAAACACTATCTCAATTATTTCTGACATCACTTGGTAGTTTCCAAGTTTAATGAGCTGCAAGTAGGCTATTTAAGTCGAGCGAGGCAGCAAACATTTCCTGTCTGAACTCAAAGCATTTTGTAATTGTTTTTCTCTGAATATTTATCTCCTTGCGCTTATGCTTTATAAACTGTTTATCTATAAATAATTTTATTAGAATTTTAATTTTTGTTGTGTATTTAGTGTAATATAAGTATATATTTATATTATATTATATTTCCTTTTCCTGCAGCAAAAATTGCAGTTAAGAAAGAAAAGAAAAAAGGAGAGAGAGGCACTTGGTGATAAGGTATGTACGTTTAAAGTCTGTTAGTTCTATTTATAGTTAATGGCTGTAAATTATTTCAAATTTCCTTTTTTTTCCTTAAAAATATACAGGCACCACCCAAAGAAGTTCCAAAGACTATTGAAAATCAGAGAATATATGATGAGACAACAGTAGACCCAGAGGATGAGGAGGTGTGATTGAGAATGATTAAGGATAATAATAATTGCTATTGTTTTTTTGTTAATTTAACAAAAATGTCCATGTGCATAGGTGGCTTTTGATGAAGGGACAGATGAATTTTCAGCATACTTCAACAAACTAATAAATCCTAAAGTTCTCATCACCACCTCAGACAGACCAAGAGGGGTAAGAGGGCTAAGGCTTTTACCAGTACTGTACTGTGTGGGTTCAGGCAATGGAATCAGTGCCTGAATAACAAACTCCTCAAAATCCATCCTATATTAGGGAAAAATATATTTCTTATTTGATCTCTTGAGATAACGTGTGGGCGCGCGCGCGTGGGCATGTGTGTGCGTGCGCGCGTTTAAGAAATCCCTTAAATAGGACCTGCCTGACAAAGTGAAGTAGACCAAAAGATCCTCAAAAACTAGACATCATGCCAAGATCCAAAGAAATTTGGAAACAAATGAGAAGCAAATTAATTGAGATCTATCAGTCTGGAAAAGGTTATAAATCCTTTTTTAAAGCTTTGGGACTCCAGTGAACCACAGTGAGAGCCATTATCCACAAATAGCTAAAACATGGAACTGTGGAGAATCTTCCCAGGAGTGGCCGGCTGACCAAAATTACCCCAAGAATGCAGCGACGACTCATCCAAAGAGTCACAAAAGATCCCACAACAACATCCAAAGAACTGCAGGCCTCACTTGCCTCAGTTAAGGTCAATGTTCATGACTCCACCATAAGAAAGAGACTGGGGAGCAAAAATGGTCTGCATGGAAGAGTTCCAATACGAAAAGCGCTGCTGGGCAAAAAGAACACAAAGGCTCGTCTCTGTTTTACCAGAAAACATCTTGATTATGCTCAAGACTTTTGGGAAAATACTCTGGACTGACAAGACAAAAGTTGAACATTTCGGAAGGTTTGTGTCCCATTACATCTGGTGTAAAAGTAACACCGCACTTCAGAAAAAGAACATCATACCAACAGTAAAATGTGGTGGTAGTGTGGTGGTCTGGGGCTGTTTTACTGCTTCAGGACATGGAAGACTTGCTGTGATGAATGGAACCATGAATTCTGCTGTCTACCAAAAAATCCTGAAGGAGAATGTCCAGCCATCTGAACTTGGGTTCTGCAGCAGGACAATGATCCAAAACACACCATCAAGTCCACCTCTGAATGGCTGATGAACAACAAAATGAGGACTTTGGAGTGGCCTAGTCAAAGTCTTGAATCCTATTGAGATGCTGTGGCATGACCTTAAAAAGGCGGTTCATGCTGGAAAACTCTCCAATGTGGCTGAATTACAACAATTCTGCAAAGATGATTGGACCAAAATTCCTCCACAGCGCTGGAACAGACTCATTGCAAGTTATCGCAAACGCTTGATTGCAGTAGTTGCTGCTAAGGATGGCCCAACCTAGCAGTTATTAGGTTAAGGGGGCAAACACTTTCTCACACAGGGCCGTGTAGTTTTGGATTTTGCATAAATAAATGAAGAGATTTAGTAATGTTTTATTTGTTCTCATCCTCCATATTTCACTACTTTCTATAAGTGTTACATTATTACTGGGTAAAACTCATTACTACATTTGCACCACATATATTCTGTATTTGAGGTGTTTGAGATTTTGGTCTACATAAAAACAATATTTTATAACAAATGCCTTCTAACATGCTTTGCTAACCAATATAATCTGCTGTATTAATTCATATGTCCGACTGTTTATTTCAGAGAACGGTACGGTTTTGTGAGCAGCTAGCTTCCGTCATCCCGAATGCGCATGTATACTACAGAAGAGGTCTGGCACTAAAGAGGATCATTCCTCAGTGTATATCGCGAGACTTCACCTACCTCATAGTCATCAACGAGGATCGAAAAGTGCCAAGTATCCTTTTATAACCAGAACTGGTAACCAGTGAAAATACTATTTTGAGACTGTGACATTTTCATGCATACATCCATTCAGGACTTTGGTTGACTTGGAGGTCCTACAAACACAACACTTTTAAAATTATTTAACATGAACATAATTAATTGCCATTATTTACCATTGAGTATATAGAAAACTACATATTTGGTTTTACATATAAAATCATACAACATACAATTACATCATTTGGCAGATGCCCTTATTCAGAGCGACGTGCAAATGAAGGTTAAGGACCTTTCTCAGGGGCCCATAGTAGTGACTTGGTGGTGCTGGGAATCGAACCTCAGTCTTTCTGGTATCAGCCCAACACCTTAACCACCAAGCCACCACTTCCCTACTTTTCCAAATTTCAGCTTTTTTCAACCTTAACCTAAAATTATTAAAGACGGTATGGTTCTCTGTCACCTTCCTGATGGACCAACTGCACATTTTAAAGTCAGCAATGTTCGACTTCGAAAGGAAATGAAGGTTTGTAACACAAACTTTTCTGCCATAATAAGTACACCGTACCACTGTTATTGAAGTTGAACTGGTAAGTGTGAACAAAAATGGTGCCCCATGCTTAGACATATCACTTGGCTGTGATTATGCAATAATAGTTAAGAGTTTTCTATATATTTTCTATATTACGCTGTCCTGTTCCAACAACATCCTGTATAGTCATTACCACAGGTTTGACTTTTTCTTTTGCTATACAGAGAAAAGGAAAGGACCCAACCGAACACTATCCTGAGGTTATTCTAAATAACTTTACCACTAGACTGGGCCACAGTATTGGTCGCATCTTCGCTGCGCTATTTCCTCAGGATCCGCAGTTTGTTGGTCGACAGGTTGCTACTTTCCACAACCAACGAGACTTCATCTTCTTCAGATTTCACAGGTAAAAAGACTTCCTGCTGTGGGAAATATAGTGATGATTTAAGCCATTCAATAGAGTTGTCTTTTCATTTATCTCTTTACATACAGATTTAATGAAAGACAGAAAGGGAGTTTATCAGTGGTTGGCAGTGCATTTGGTAGCTGGACTTACTGACTGATGCACTCTGATAGTGTTAAACTCTTTTTCAGGCTGGGACAAGCTAGTTATCTTGAGTGTTTGGTTAACGTTTATCAGGAAATGTGAATGTAAAATATTTTGTGTTTGAAACGAGAGTACCCTGATAAACGCCTAGAAACACCTAGAACATTTCTTCTCCATTCTAAATTTCTCTAATTGATTTTATTATTTTTCGTATACTATTTTAAAATAGTGTAAGGAGTGTGTCTTGCTAACAAATAGTTAGTAGTTAATTACTGTTAACAAGGCTTTTTTTTTTTTTTTCTTAAGGCAAATTTTTCTTTATTTGAAAGTTGGTAACATAATTGCACGTGTGTTTTTGTGTAGGTACATCTTTAAGAATGAGAAGAAAGTGGGGATTCAGGAACTCGGTCCCCGGTTTACTCTTAAGCTGCGCTCCTTGCAAAAAGGGACGTTTGACTCCAAGTTTGGAGAGTATGAATGGGTTCATAAGGTAGGTGGAAGCACAGGTGTGCTTTAATCAGACATCTGTTTCTTGTTAAATAATTATATATAATTTGTGAAAGTTACAGTATAGAACAAACCACCGTTTGTGTTTCAGCGGCATGAAATGGACACCAGCAGAAGAAAATTCCATCTCTGAAGATATGTAGCAGTAAAATGTTACTTAATTTTTGAAGTGACGACTTCTTCAGTTGACTTTTTTCCCCCCACTTCGATCAGTTTCTGCCAGAAGAGGTGTAATGCATCTAACATCAATAGGTTCATTTTAATGTCTCTCACACACTCATATGGTCACTGTGATATATTTTTAATGTCCATTCATTAGAATCAACTGTATCATGATGTCCTTTCATGCTGAATGTATCTGGATGAATCATTAAAAGATGGTTAATTGTGGCCATAAAAGGATGCCTTTTAGATCATGACATGTTTGATGCATTTTATTGACTTGGTTTTTTCTTAGTTCAACCATTTTATAACTTAGATTTAAAAAATACTAATAAATTAATTTTATTTTACTTCAAAACATCAAAGCAAGAAATTGATCTCCAGTACATACATCCTCCTCAGCTTCCTGACACAAATGTTATGTACAAAGTGTTCTCCTCTTTTTGTAGATTGACCTTGCAAGTTGAAACAGTGAAAGGGGAGCCTAAGAATAGTATGTAAATGTTTACCAATCCTAAAGCAATATATTCGATCATCATAGTCACACAATGTATTGCAGCGTCCTAATAGTCTCTATACACAAAGGATTCTGTCTGACCAAAGAACAAGAATTGTGATGTAACTGTTGATGCTTGTATAACACATTTAATCAGAAATGTTTTAAAGATTGTTGTGTGCTTGGATTAGAAAGCCGTTTCTTGGCTTCTCCATCAGATATATCAGTCAAGAATAAGTTTCCTTTTAAAACACATTTCAAAAGGTTGGGGAAAAGGTTGTTGCTGAAGCTGTAGGGGACGATATAATACACACAAAAGAATTAGATGACACAAAAAGTAGCAAAAGGTGTAAGGAGTTAAAAACCCATTAGTAAATACTTTACTTGATAACGTGGACTTTGTTGTTTAGTGGTTTTTTTTTACAAGCATATATATATATATATAAGACAAAACCTGCATAAAAACTAAATGGAAAAAAGTAGCAAAACCTGCCATCATTAATAGAATTAGTAGTCTATAGTTTATTTGCTTGTACTATTTCACGTAATTATAATTATTCACATTGTTAAAATGAATCCATTTTCAATTCTAACACTTTCTGAATTTTATTCTAATTTGTATCTTATTTTATACTTGTTATATTTATTAAATTTTTTATGAATTCAGTTACTTTTTATGCTCATACATAAAATTAATCATAACATCTGGGCTCGTCAAATGTACTGTCTGAGTACACATTATTGTTGCTTAGCACACTGCCACTTCTAAGCGGTGTGCTTCATTCACTCCCAGTCCATCAATTCACACTGAAGCATAGAAGTGCTGACAGTCAAGAAATGAACTGTGCTGCACGTCAAGGAACCTCCAAGGTATTTTATGGACAAGCACGGAAAATACTATTGTCTTCAGATTTTTAAATCAAAAATATTTTAGCGACTGATTTATTAAATTAAATAAACCATTAAATTCAATTGTACATTATTATTCTCCATCTGTTTTGATTTTATATTGTTAATTCTAGGAGCAGTGTGTGGAGCTCCATGTGTTTTGTTTTTTTGTCCCAGATGGCTAGTGGAACTCAAGGCTGAACAAAGCATCAGTTGAAGCCATAGGCTGCTTCATATCGGCAGGATTTATAAGGTGAGTGAGCACTGAAATATATTTCAGATGGAAGCACATAGATGTTTGTTCTTAAAAGTAAAATGGGTGGTAGTGGTAGTGCAGTGGTTAAGCGATAGGGATAGCTCACTAGAAGACTCACCAGTTCAGGGTGTACCCCTCCTATTGGTATAGGCTCCATCAGACCCATGTGACCCCAAATTAGGAAATAAATCGATACAGATGAATGAAATAAAGTTCATATATTGGTTCATACATTTTTTTTAACACCTTGAATAAAATTATTGTTGAAAATAATGAAGTGATTGTGGTGACTTGAGTATTCATATTTTAGAGTTTACCCTGATGCAAGCCTCAAAACCATTAGGGGTGAACTGGGGTCACTACTTGGACTTGAACAGATCATGGAAAGATATTGTTTCTTAAAATGTGTTGGTAGAAGTTTAGCCAAGGTGAGTGACACACATGTCAAGCGTATTTAAAACACAAAGCAATCTCTGAAGGCAAAACAAGAGAAAGAATTAAAAGTTAAAGCCTTTGTGCCACTATTTGTACGTATTTCACCAGAGATTTTGTGCAGCTTTCAACATATTTTTATTTTTAATAGAATGTTGTTGTTTTTTTTTAATATTGCAGTCCCGTTTTCCTGAGCTTTACCTGTTGCCAGTTCAAGAAAACGCCAACAGACTGTCTTTTAGGTCTTTAAGCTCAGACAACAACTCTCAGACATGTTGCCCTCCTTTACACCTGGCAAGACAAAGGAACCTACTAAATTTCCGCTCTTCAAACAGCCTCAACAGTGCCTTGTAGCCCAAAGTCTAGAAAATTAGAGTAGCTTCAGTTCAGTGGAAGAGAGGGAAGAAGATTCTTTGGTAGATGAACACTCTGCGTGGACTGAAGCAACCAAAAGGCATTGGAATACTCAGGAGGAAAAGCAGCATGGTAACAATATATGTTCAGAAAGGAGCAGTTTTGTGTTATTAATTATATTAAACAGGATTATCATACATTAAGTTTTTACTAAACTAAGTTATGCCATTGTATATATTTTGCATGAAGATCCACCACAGATCAAACAAACTCTGAAAGAAATGGGGAAAACTAAAGCAAAAATTTTAAATTTTGTATTACAAAAGAAATACTGGAGTACCAGACATGCTGGAGGGTTTAGATTCAACGTTATTCCACTTTCAAGAAAGGTATCGTAAAATTTTGAGCTATCAAAAAATATCTTGCCTGTAATGGTTGAGAAATGGTCTACTTCCATTTCTACTTATGTTACAATTATGTAAAGCAAAGCCATCTTCAACACAGCAGCAACCCAGAAAGAAAACATTTGATGAGGTAAGATTTATTAATTGGGCTTAAATTTGAGCAGCAACATTTATGAACACATTTCTGAATAGTTTTCCCAGAAGGCCTGGAAGGTCTTGTACTCATAAATGCCTGTTCCACATAAAGACACTGTGACCTTTAGAGGCTTGCTTAAATTCCAGCAGGGCTGCTTCCCTGTCCAGTGTGTGACAATGATGCCTCAAAAGGCTTGCATGAAAAGGCTTTATTGTAGCAAGTGCTTTTTTGCTCCTTTTCACAGGAGGTCCATGTGGATAAATCAGACACAGTAGTTCCTGTTTTGTGCGATACACACTCTAAAGCCACTTCTCTGCCTGAGCATGTGCATAAGACCACCTCGGAACTTTCGTAAATATGACCGGTCTTAAATTCCAATGCAAAAAAGAAACAAAACAAAAACAGTGAAAATAACCTATTTACCTATCTAGAGCTGCTGAAAGAAATCAGAAGGGTCAAAGAAGAGAGAAAAATGCTAGAAAAGACAAGACAAGAACTTCTGAGAAAGGGAAAAGAACTGATAGCTCTGAATAGACACCAAAGGAACCAAGATATGCATTCATCTTTAATGAATTGGTTGAAAAGTCAAATATGTCAAGAGTAAAGGGCTTTCCTTTTCCATAATAAACTAGCACGAGACAAGTGGAAGAAAAGTTATTTTAACACTAAAAAAGCCACAGCATTACTGGAGGAAACCTTAAAAAGCCTTCATCAGGAACTCGAGACATTTTACAGCAAACTAGTTCAGCCAGAGATGGAAAAAACAACAAAGACAAGCAAAAAAAATCTTAAGTACAAAGATCAGTTGGAGGAAAACTGAGATGGGAACAGTGTAGGTTATTGTTCACTAGAGGGAGACAAACATCAGCAATATAGGGGAAAAAAATAAAACCAAACTATTGCTACCGGAAAAGGTTCGTTCATTCATTCATCATCTTATTGTTTATAACTTAATTCTGGGTCACGTGGGTCTGCTGGAGCCTATCTCATATCAAATTGGGTAAGAGGCAGGGGTAACCCTGGACACGTTGCCAGTCCATCGCGGGCCGCACAATGACGTACAAACACTCACACATTCACTCATATGGGCAATTTCAAATCAACATAATGTACATGTTTTTGAACTGTGGGGGGGAGACCGGAGTACCCAGAGGAAGCTCACGCAAGAACAGGGAGAACATGGAACTCTTGCAGGAGGCGACCATGCTATCTACTACACTACTATTGAAATAAATTTATATAGAGCATATGCATTTAATTTTTCCAAAGTTATTCAACCAGGTGTGTGCAATTGCAATTCGTCATTTAAATAAAAAATTGTAACCTACTCTGTGGCATACCTGTAAACCATGTATTAATCCCTCTACCAGAATGACCTGATCATAAAGATTATGAAAACTGTTAAATTGAGAACCTGATGAAAAATCTTGAATGCCAAAATAAGACTGGACACAGAAGGTATGCAAGTTATATAATCTACATAGAGATTTTTTTTAATAGAAATAGTTTATATAAAATATGCCTTATGTTCTGCTCATTTTAGCTGAGGAACCAGGCTACCAGAGATTCAAGCCCTACAAGCAGAACTAATGCAAAAGTCTCAACGTTCAGTTGCTGGGCCTTACACTGGCCTTCAATAACATCCAAACTTAAAATAGAAATTATCCCATAAATCACTCAGCAGGAATTAATTTTTAAAATTAAAGCAAAGAGTGTCAGTCAGGATGAGAGTTTCCTATTTTTATTAAACATATCAAAATTAAATCCAGAAAGTAGTAATAACATTTAGAAGTGTTTTACTAGATGGGTTACAGAAAATTGTCAAAGGTTTTCTTAGGGAGGAGTGCATTCCACATTTGAGCAGTTTGCTTCTGGGCGATGGAGTCATTGCTGTAATCAAGAAGTTTTCCATTCCACATGCCGATCCCTCGGAGATTCTGCTGTCCCAAGTATGCAGCCTTTAATGAAATGCTTTCTGGATCGTCGTACCACAGCTGATGGATATTCCCCTTAACATCCTGTAAAAATGTTTACCAAAAAGCAAACTGTTAATGAGGCTGTGGTCAAAATACTACATCTGGTTCAGTATGTTTTATTACAGCTGAAATAGACCTTGTAATTATAATATGGTGCCAGTTGGATTTCATCCCAAAGCCTTCCAGACATTGAGTTATTCACTTGTTTCATAATAGTGCTGTAAGGGATCTGCTTTCCTGCTGCATCACTGCAAGGAGCTCCTCTGAAAGGCACTTTAGGAATTGAACAGACACCCTCCTATAACAGAATTAGCCATTTATGAAAACCATGCCCAGCCAACCAAAAATTCAGAATGAAGAACCCCCCCCCCCAATAATCTAATATACAGTAAATGTACTATTTACATTGTTTAAATTACTTTTCACCAAAAGATGGTTAGTTTCATTTATTTACATCTTTCTCTATTATTTTCAGGAAATGTCAGTTTACATGTTCCAAACTTTCATAACGAGAATCCAGCAAGATTGTCTTTGTTTTGGTAGTCAATGCTCACAGTTCTGATCAGTTTGTATAGAAAGACAAGTACTTATATAGATGATTATAGCTTTATAGCATTATAGCTAATTTAAGTTACATTGAGAACCAACCATTCTTGCATGAATCACAAACCCTTGAATGTAATTTAAGAACAGTGAAAATGTGAAAGTAAAATTAATAAGAATAGAAAAGGATAATTTTTGTAAAAATATACAAAAGCAAAAGATACCGAGGTCACAGAAGAAATGTAAATGGAACAAATTCCTACTTGTGAACCTACCTGAGACAAATTCAAACACTGGTAGTCATAACCATACCATGGAACACCCATTACCAATTTTCTCTTCTCGATTCCCATATTCAGGTATTCCCCATATGCTGTCAACAAAGTGAATAAGGTTATTCATATACTATACATTCTTCAAAAAAATCTATACATTTTCTTACCTGCCAGAGTTTGATTGAAAGGTGCGTTCGCCATTGCAATGCAGTCCCCCCAGATCTGACTCTGTTCATCATAAGACATGACAAAAACCAGGTCGCATGAATCTGCAATAGCTTTATAGTCGTAGCATCGCCCATCAATGCACCAAGGTGACCAAGCCACATCGAATGATACCTAGGAATTATTAAAATAAGAACAGTTTATCTTCTGAAGTGATGGAGAAATGAAAAAAGGGGGTGTACCTGAGAGCCGGGAATTTCTCGATGGAATGTTTCTGTGGTCTCCTTGACAAGAGAAGTCAAAGCGTAGTATTCTGGGGAAGACTTCTCTACAACCTGCTCAATATCAAGGTTTATGCCATCCATAAACTGGCTTTTAGCCAAACTGATTTTTTCTCTGATCCAGGCTGTCCTTTTGGCAGCATCCAAAACATCACAAAGCGGCACATCACCTGTAAAGAAGAAATTTTTTACAATGCCATATCATTAAAATGTTTAGATTAGTACATGTTTTATCCAGTCATAATTTTATTTAGTGTTTATTTCATTAATATAAATTAAAAGATAATGTTTCCTGGTATTCAGTTACTTTTAGCATGATCTTATTTGTAATTGTAAAAATGTAGTAAAAGTGGGAAACTTAAGGTACCAATCTGATTCCAATATTGGGAATGGAGATATGATCTGATACACATTTTATAATTCTTCTGTTGTGCAAGTCTGTGTTTACATCATTACATTTTAACCAGATTTTGAGTTGAGTTGATACTTTAGTTACCAAAATTATCCATCTTAATGATTATTTGGTTTCATAACTTCATTAATTCATTAACTGAAACTTTGTATAGAACATTGTAATATAAGATTATTAGAACAATTAGTAATTCACTTTGCAAGAAATTAAAAAAAAAATAAAATAAAATTATAATGTATATTTAATCAAGCAAATACTCCAGTATATATACACATCCTTTAGTCAGTACTTTTGTAACTAACAATGAACAATTTATTAAGATCAGATGTGGTCATTTTGTTTCAGAAGCGTAAAAGCAACTCCTCTGAGCCATATTTGATTAATTGATTTTGTACTTAGAATGCATCGTGATGTATCAAATGTCCTTCACCCCTAGTAACATAGCATTAACTCTAAATCCACACGATTTATTTAAGCTTGAATACCTACCTTTCAAAACAAATCTTGCACCTTTAGAATGAGCGTAACACATCAACTCCGCATTATATTTCCCAAAAGCAGCGACTGTAGTTACATGAGACCAGTCATAATGTTTCCATGCATTACCACCAACATCAAATACAAACACCTGTACAAAGAAAACACTTTAATCAATACAGAGATGAAGCTTCTAACTCATTCCTTAACTTGCGGTCACAGGGGTCTGCTAGAACTTATCCCTGCTCACATAGTGCAAAAGACAAGGGTACACCCTAAACAGGTTGCCAGTTCATCTCTGGGCCACACAAACAACCACACACACACACACACTCACTCTTATGGGCAATTTAGACTCGGATGGACAGGATTAGAAATGGGTTCATTAGAGGGACAGCGCATGTAGGATGTTTTGGAGACAAGGTGAGATGGTTTGGACATGTGAAGAGGAGAGACATGCAGTATATTGGTAGGATAATGCTGAGGATGGAGGTGCCGGTCAGGAGGAAAAGAGGAAGACCAAAGAGGAGGTTTATGGATGTGGTGAGGGAATATA
Source organism: Pseudolaguvia tuberculata (assembly GCA_026260255.1). Taxonomy (NCBI): domain Eukaryota; kingdom Metazoa; phylum Chordata; class Actinopteri; order Siluriformes; family Sisoridae; genus Pseudolaguvia; species Pseudolaguvia tuberculata. The sequence goes on along the minus strand of JAOTRA010000003.1, from coordinate 10,472,629 downwards.
TGCAGGTAGTTGGGGTGAAAGAGGCAGATGTAGAAGACAGGGTAGTGTGGAGAAGAGCGATCCGCCGTGGCGCCCCCTAACGGGAGCAGCCGAAAGGAGAAGAAGTAGTAGAAGTTCGTGTACATTCATCCATCTTCTAACCGGCTTATTGCCTAATTCGGGTTCACAAGGATCTGCTGAAGCCTATCACAGCAACCTGGACAGGTCGCCAATCTATCGAAGGGTAACACAGAGAAAACCCAAACAAGAAAGAATTGATTTCAGGATTTTTTTTTTTTTTTTTTTTTTTTACATTTTACGGAATTTACTTACTTCGAACTCATGTTGGTGCTGAACAGGCTGGCAGAGTTTCTCTTCTTCACACGGACACGTTGCCGACGAAGCGAAAACAATGAAAGCAAACGTAAATGACACTACAGCCCACATTACTAATCAAACGACCACATGAAAAGAATCACGAGACACTCATACATATTTATACACTTCCGCATTATGGTAAGCGAGAAGGACAAGCTTGTGGCGACGGCATAGTGTACCACGTGACTGATCATTACGCGCAATACATACAGGTGCGTCTCAAAATATTAGAATATCATGTAAAAGCTCAATATTTTAATCCTTTATTTCCTGAGCATGTCTTACAGATAATAAAATACAAAATTCACTGTGTTAGAACATGTTTAGAGCACTTTATGCTTCCTTCAAGCATAATGATGTAATTTTTCAGCAGGACTTGGCATACTGACAAAGGTACCAAAAGCTGCTTAAAAGAGAATCTATTGGATATTGTCCAACAGAGGATGAGAGACATAAAACCCAACCATGCACATGGCATGAAGGCCTTCAACAAAGCAACCTGGGCTTCCATTACATCCAAGCAGTGCCAGACGCTGATTGCCACTATTCCAAGCTGCAATGATGCATCAATACACACACACACACACACACACACACACACACACACACACACACACACACACACACACACACACACACACAC
>JAOTRA010000003.1:10456780-10471529 GCA_026260255.1 Pseudolaguvia tuberculata | reverse complement strand
AAACCAATATCCTTAATGACTCTCTCATGGCAGTTAGTCAGATCTTTGGACTTTCTCACATTAATCTGATGGGTTTTCTCATCCTCATTGATCATATAGTGGGTCTTGCAGAGTCCTTTAGGTCCAGCCTTCAGGAATAAAAATCAAATAATGCTATCTCTAATATTTATGGTCATAACATTATTGAAATGAGACTTATAATAAATCACACTTACCTCATGCAGCTCATACACATTGTGTGTTTTTGAGGTTGAGCTGAAGGATGTTGAGGATACCTCTGTGCAGAATCATCACAGTAGCAGAAACTCCGGCAGGGGCAAATACTTTCCCTACTACACCGTTATCATACTCACACTTAATGGGATTCACAAGCTGAGCATTTAGGGCTGATGTGAGCTTTGTTGCTGGACTAAAAGAATCCTGAGGCCAGATGCCAGTGTACTCATACAGCTGAGGATCCATAAGCTACAGGGAAACAGTTGTAAATTTGCTACATTGAGATTCATTGTGACAGTTGACATTTTTTGTGACAAAACATTCATGCAACATTATATGTACCTTCATAAAGAATGTATTCTGGGCTACAGCACTGATGAGAACTTTGCTGCTGACTTTTACACCTGCCTTGGCCAGACGCTCCTGAGGCAGACCTCCCAAGAGCAAACCCTCATACTTGTACACAAAGGTCTTGCCCACAGCAAACTCTGGAACTAAGAATATAAAATACTTATGTTTTAATATGCTACATTACCAAACATTATAATTGGTTCTTTAAAAAACTTTACCTACCAAAGTTAATCTGAGGACTTGCTAAACAAAAAATAGGAAAATGTCATTTATCAAATGTTTTTTTTTTTTCAAATATGACATTGTAGCAATTTATTTGTAGAAAATTTTATTGTATTGCCTAAAATTTAAATTCAAAATACTGATCTACCCACAAGGGCCAGAGTCAAGGCAAGCAAAACAGCTTTCATGGCTGGTGGTTGGTAATGAATCGTCTAAGAACCTGAGTATTTATTGAGGATTTTTTGCTGTCAACAGTCAATTGAAAATGAATTACTAACTCATTTCTAAATAAGTTGAATATTTGGGGACTCGATCTGTTTGGGCAATCGTTTAGGGCAGGTTAACTTGCTCCTCTATGACGTTAGGACAGTGCCAATGTCTTCATGCATGTACTGATCAGACGTTTTTCAAAAATTAGTCTGTTTTAACTGATGAATTCTGCAATGAGATGCTTAATAATCAACAGCATTTAAAATTACAAGCCAAATTCCAGAAAAGTTCAGTAAAAAGAAAACTTAGCTCCCATGAGGCAATAATGCAAATTCAAAAATGTAGTGTGAACCAACAGAAAAGGTTTTTGAGAAACTGAAAACCTTTGATGGATGCCTGTTGTCTTTAGGTCCTCAGACTGATCGGCAGGATTCTGTGAGTCACATTACTAAATGGGAGCAGGAATACTTCCAGAAACCGCTATCAGTAAACATTACATTTACAGCTCTTATCCAGAGCAATTTACATCTAATCACTTTGTACAACTGAGTAATTGGGGCCTTTCTCAAGGGTCTATATTGGTTGCTTGGTGGAGGTGGGAATTGAACCCCGGTTTTTCTAGTACCACTCCAACACCTTAACCACTAAGTCACCACTTCCCAGGTGTTTCCCTGTAGTGGTTCAGAGGAAGTAGACCTTCAAGCACGTTATCACCGTTCAGTTTAGCATCTCTGATAGTATGGTAGTACATAAACGTATAATAAAAGAAAAACATTTTTCTGTTGAAAAACAATTCTCATGTGAATACAAAATGGTTTTATCAAATTTATATATAATAAAATCAGCTGGGTTTAGTGTAACCGTGATCCCACCACAAAGACTTGAATTCTATTATTTTACATCCATCCTATATGCCTGCAAGAGAAACTAAATGAGCAAAAAAAAAACAACCAACAAATATTTTATAAATGGTAAACAATGAACATTTTGCTTTGGCAAAAATCACTTATCTGAGAAGTGTCAGAGTTAAACACATTCCAGAAAACTGCAAAATAGTGACATGTCAACATGACATAGTTTGAAAGCAAACTATAACAGGGCAAATGAGTCTCTTACGCCTGATGGAACATTTCCAGGCTTGGTGAAACATCCACAGCATTTAAGGCCTAGAGTGCATACCTGAGATTAAAGGCATATGGATCAAACAAAAAATATCCACAAAAAAAACCCAAAACCTAATATAAATAAAAATAAAACAGCATCATATTTCTTGAAATATGTTTATTTGTACATAGTCACATAACACTCAAAATAGTAGGGATACAAAGCAACTTTTCAACTGAGGTGCACCATAAAATGGTAAATAAAGGAGGATGAGGCTATCTAATTATTAGCAGTTATAGATGGTTACTATAGAGTGCAGTCTTAGGCCACGTATTTTATATCTACATTTAAAAAACAAAAATCAGAGGGATTTAATGTAAATCTCATGCTAGTTTGGAACATAATTACATATGAGTAAATTAAAGTAAACGATAAAAAAATGAAAAATTAAAAAAAACCGCAATGTAACCACTCAACACTATTTTAAAAACTTTTAACCTTTGACCTTCTTTTCATTAGACATTTACACGGTGTGAAATAATTTTAAATTTAGTATTTTAAATGGGTAACCTTTCTTTTATATAAGAGTTACACTAGCTAAACCTATTACAGCCCAACTATTTTCACATTCATCATCGGTATGAAATTGCCTATTCAAAGCGAACCTTCAGTGCTATACCATAATAACAGATTTGTTCTCCACATAAGGATTTTTTGGAGATATGATATTCAAGTACATTTGAAAATGACAAAATGTTTCTTGGTAGTACATAAAAATATGCTAAGAGTCCAGCATCTTAATTTTCTAGTTGAAAAACTAGAAAAATACAAAGCATTTGCACATGACCACAAACATTTAAAAATGGGCTTTTAATTGGGTCCAGCCCCCCAAAACTTCTGTAACCGGTACAGACCAAAAAAAAAAAAGAAAAAAGAGTGACCATAACCATGCAGTAACTTGATATTCTGGAACATTAACATAAGGCTGCTGGACTAGCTGCAAATTTATACGTTCTGATTCAGGGAGTAGCGGAATACAATTAATATTGTGTCTAATGACATGCAGTTGAAACTATCCTATTTATCTAGGACGGAAGGCATTGCAAATAAAAGGAAAACAAAAATGTACAAAGTGCAAAAGCCAACCGCACACAGCTGCTGCTGTCTGTATACCTTGTTCATTAGCTTACTGCATATAGAAATGATCATTTAAAACGTTTCCATCTGAAGCCCTAAGAGGAAAAACTGGAATACCATTCTGCCATTTCACTTCAGATACCACTTATAAATTAGATGCATTCTTTTTCTGTTCTAGTAAATACATTTTGTTGCAAGATAGTCCAATATAATTGTACAGATTTTTTTTTTCAGAATGTATAAAGAAATAAAAGCAAGACTGGTCTTTGTATCTTTGCAAAAATGCAGATTGTATGGCCTCATCTTAAATTTTGATGGGTATAAACATTGTAACATTACCACTATATACTTATGAGACAACACAAAAAAAATGTCCTTCAGACTTTACAACATAGCTCGGTCTTCATAAAAACATTAAAATGTCCAAGTATAAGGACTGGCCCTTTTAATATTTACGTAGATTAACATGACATATGTGGAACTTTGGTTTGAAATAAAAATAATTATAACTTCTATTAAGTAGTGATGTTTTGAACAAAATCTCAAACAGAAGCTAGTCTTCTCATAAGCGTGCGCGCGCGTACACTCACATTCGCGCGCGCACACACACACACACACACACACACACACATTCGTGCGCGCACACACACAAAATCGCATACAGATTGCACCTCATTTGTAATCTTTACATTTTCACAGCTTAAATGTAATGCATAAGCACAACATAATGCTTTCTCTACAACTACAGAGGTCAGTTAACAAGTAGTAAAGAGTCACTGTGGTTTGAATAGAAATGTGACTGCACAATATACTTGATGTATACATTGTAAATTAAAAACTATTGATTTAGGACAGTTCATTTAGCGTCAAATGGTTAAACCTTTATCAAACCACACATATAGTTCTGTTAACTGGGTACATGTCCACTACAAAATGGCTTATTCTCTCCTTCTCCATGAAAAGTTTAATAGAAAAGCTGAAAGTGCTTTAAAAAATGTTTGTCTATAATTTCTGAAAACTGTTTAATTTTTTCATCTATGCTTGAAAAATTTGTATGGGATTTGCCAGTATTACACCTTCACAATTGTTTAACCCACCCATGTAAACTGTATCCTGAACACAAGCAATAACAAGGAGAGATTACAAGCAACACCGTATTGAGAATATACACAATATAGCTAGTGTAGAGTGTAATTATAGTGTAAATTGTATTAAATAGGTTAAAGGCTGAACCATTTTCAGCATTCAAAGCTATTTCAACATTTAACATCCATTCTGTCCAGAGTATTCCTCGTCTATACAGTGGATTCTATTTAGCACCATTCTTCATTTCATAAAGAAGACCTATAGTTGTGAACAAAAGAAAAGTGAGAATAAGTGCAGACAGCAAAATGAATCTGTCTGGTTAACGTCAGTGGAAAATAGAGCAACTCTCCTGGTTTAACTAGGCACCAAGATCAAACAAGCCTATAGTGTGGCATGCAGTACACACGACAGAGCATCAATCCCATAAAGGTTTTACCTCAATCACAATTCTTCAATAATGCTCAATTAACAAGGTATGTATATTGGGGGGAAATGTCCGAGAGGTAAAACGTTTCATGATATTTCATGACGAAAGCAATTAATATGAATAAACAGCTAAATTACCGTGTAGCCTTTAGACCAGATACCTAAATCTGTTGTTGGAGTTTATTAGCTGAAATTTGTGTGTGACCAGGTGAAAGAAATCAATAGAATTAATTATACCTTCTAAACATAATCCAAAGCCTAAGACAATTTTGATGGTGAAAGAGTTGAGGAAGCATAAAAACCTTTGTCGTGACCAAGTTCTCTACATTTGCTACAGAAACCCACACTCAGGAGGCATTCCGTAAGAACAAAACTTCTTGCCATTTTAATCTAGTTCCCCAGCAGTTCCATGCATATTTAAAGGCATTTGTAGTTGGTGGAAGACATGAGTAATCCAAAAGAGCGCTGTAAGAAGAAAGCGCATCCTGTAAAATTTATCTTTTTTTCTCAAAATAAAAATTGAAATAAAATGAACATGGTTTCTCAGGAAAAGAGCAGCAAGAACAAAGAAACAAACAAACAAACAAAAAAAAAACCTTCAGTACAAAACTACAGGCAACAAATTACAACAATTTTCAACAAAGATTATGGTTTCATATTCTTCTGTATGGATGCCAAAAGAAGACTCAAACAGAAGAATCATATTTTGGATTGTTTAGTGCTCTGAAGGTCAGTTGGGAAAGGTTTTACCCAACTTTGAGGTCTGCTATGCGTATACCAGCAAAGACATGCCAGTAGGTTCTAGGTAAGGGCTCCTGTCCTAGTCCAAGCACCATCCACATTGCCTCAGTTCTGCGCATGGTGACGGATGGTGTGGAAGATCCAGTCCATCTTTGTGGTCCATCCACCATGGTGAGCATCGTTCATCTGCTTCATGAAGTAGTCCAGAGCCTCCTGCTCAGTCTTATCTAGCGCCAGGGTTTTGCGAATGTAGGCGATATCGTCAAATGACTGCAGCTCTGGCATGCCGGAGCCCAGCATCATTGAAAACAGATTGATAAAAAGGTTGGCATGCTGTCTGATAGCCAGGTATGCTTTGTAGCACATCTCCTGAAACCTGCAGAGGCAGTAACAAGCACCATCAAACTCAATTCACTTTTTGTACATAGTAATATATGAATTAGTTCACAACTTCATGCAGAGTTTAAAGTTAAGGCCAGATTCTACCACTGACAGAGATACCACAATTAAAATTTTTATGTTTTTATAACTTTTTTTCCTATTTGGAATACATGTGGAATGCTAATGCTAAATATAATAGCTTTATATTTATAATATCAATTTTCATACTCATTAACTTTTCTTATTTACACATACATGCATCTTCTGAAACATTAAGATTGTGACTAACTTTTCTGCTGTTTTAAACAAAAATGAAAATATATCCTGTGGCACAGCTATTTTATAGGCGAAATACTGTTCTTATCACTTCATTAAACACATCAACATAAAAGAAGCATGAAAACCTCACAAACATACCTCTCAAACTCTCTTGTTTTAGTGCATTCTTGTGTTCCACCTTTACTAATCACAATCAAGAAGTCTTGAGTTAAAACAAATGGCACTCGCTCTCTCTTGTAGCCAAATTTCTTCTTTTTATGATCCAGGAAGTGACCAAAATCTATGTGAAACAGCTGAACAAAACAGACACTATTAATACCGATGCATAGCAAAACGTATAAGCAGGAAACTCTAAACGTATACCTGTCCATCATCCTTCACCATGATGTTACTGTTGTGTCGGTCACCAATACCCAGAATAAAAGTGGCTACGCAATAACCAGCACAGGATCGAGTGAACAGGTCAATAGCCAAGTCATACCTACAGTGATGGGTATTAAAATATATGCTACTATGAATCATTAAAAGAAATGTGCTTTAAAGCTAACTTTTATTGAAAACTCACATCTCTCCCTTGTTTTTGTCCTTGAGCCACTGGTGCAGAGTGGAACTATTAAACTGCAATGCTCCTTTGAGACCACCTTTACATTGGATTTGCATAATGGTATGAGAACTTCTTACAACTTCAATAAGACCCACACAGTCTCCAATAGACAGGCAACCATAGGGAAGCATTCTGTTCAGAAATCAACATACCAGATCACAGGTTCAGTCTGATTTCTAAGTGATGTTTCAATAAAAAATATTTTAAGTAGGAAATAAAAGTACCTGAGGTCTAATCCCTGGTTTTGCCAGATGTTCTCCATTATTTTAATGATTTGAAGGGTTAGCATGTCTTGCCTCAAATCTAAAAAAAAAACCCCACAAAACAACCACCCAGTTTCTTTACATTTAGATCATTCACTCTAGGCATATTTAGATATATTTTGAACAAAAAGGTGGCCTACCATCTCCATTCTTGAAAATTATCTCATTGTTCTGGAAGAGAAGCTCTGACATAATATCAGGGTTTTCCCAGTTAAGCCACAGCGGTCTCTTAGCTGATGACATAATTCTGCATTCTTCAAGTCTAAAAAAAAAAAAATGCAAAAAGTTAAACAAGTTTTGTTTTTTGGTATATAAATGTATGTCTTAAATGTTAAAATAACTAACCGTAGGTTGCCTAGCTGGTGAGCTGGATTTAGTGGAGAGGTGAAGTTTTGAAGGGCATCCATATAATCTGGCCTCCTCATCTGTTCCACCAGAAACTTCATCTGCACCTAAAGGAACATCAACACAGAGTTACAGAGGTTAGATAAAAGTCTTACATATTTAAAAAATGCAACAGAAAACAACATAGTCTAGAGAAAATGTGACCTACCTTCTGAGTCTCATCCTTCTTTTCCTGTTTGAGTATGTCTGTAAGGTTGATAAGTTTCTCCATGGCCTCTACCTGTCTGCCCAAGTGCTTCAAATACATACCACAAGCACGGCAGTATGACTCTAGCAGCAGACCAAAACGTTGACTTACGGTCTTGTTGTGCATCTCTGATCTGAAACACGTATATAATACGTAGTTACATTACACACATTTGTAATATTTGTATAGCAAAGAAAATAGCATGGCTGTTAAAGTTTAAATCCAGGGGCCTGATGTTTTAACGTTGCAATGGCACAAAACTTTGCGTACACCAGATTTCACACTTACAGTAGGACTTACTCCTAGTAAAGCGAAAATTTGTCTAGCGTTTGCACATATTTCTTTTACTATTTGTGCTTCTTAGAGGCAATAAAGGTGTATTGCAAACATTACACACTACAAGGTATTCTAACAAGTATAAAAGGTTCCTTTATGATGAAGCAGAATTTGCAATTTTCCTAATGTAATCAGAGCAATCAACAGCGCACAAGTAAAGGCGACATCTGTAGAACAATTCACATAAGTGAATCAGAAATTTTTTTCATTCAATAAATGTGCAAATAATGTGATGGATGGAACATTAAATGCAAACTGGTAAGCTAAACTTACTGGGCAATTAAAAATCCCACAATAAAGGCACCGCCTGTTCTGTCTGCACTTTGTGCACAGCAGTTTTGTGTCTAACTTCCACCGTTTATTTTAAAGTTCAGTATAGTGTGGTTTTCAGATCCCACCTAGCTGCTGACGTCTCACACTTAATTTTTTAATTTCATTCTTATATTAGATGAAATCATTCAAAGTAAGATTTTTTTTCTCTCTAGTTTTTACATTTTATCCAATATACTTTTCATTAAGTTTCCTTTCTTTTCTACATATTTAAATATTTATTTGAGGGAGGACACAGGGTGGAGTTTTTTCTCATGTGCTTAATTTCAAGTTAATTGGAATATACAAAGAGAATATGTGTGGGAGTTTGATATATTTTTTGTGTGTACACAGATTTGATAGCTTTGTTCGTACTCAATGTTTTACTATTAATTCAACAAGTCATTGTATAAGAGGTCCCTGGTGATTTAAAATTACTTTAAATCTTATCTAACAGCCAACATTGTAAGACTGTAGAAGAACATTTATTGCATTACATTTTTCTGTCCTATTTCTTTGGAATAATAAACAAGCTTGTCAGTGATCATCTGAACACAACACATTGCTTTAAATCTAAACTCAGATTGTTGGGGGAAAATGTTAGCATGTTATACGTGTTTAAAATGTTATTCTTCTAAATTACATTATTTTGTAGATGAATAATTTAACACCACTAGTGGTTTTACCTGGCTAACCACAAAACATATCCAACATTATCCTTGAGAGTAAGGACACTTACTTCAAATGCCAAAAAAAGAAATGTCCAATCCTCTGGTTGGTTAGAGCCCTCTTCAGCAGAAATCGCACCAAGGGGTTATCAAGATACTGCTCATACTTTAGAACCTGTTTGACATTTGACACACACAAACATGAAAAACATTTGTGTTGTTTATTTGCAGTATGACATTATGATCTAAATGTTGTGAGAATTCAAGGTAAATAAAGTAAAATTCATCTAACCTGGACCAACTGAATAAGATACTGGGAGAGTTTATCATCTGTCAAATATTTCTCAAGGCACTGTACTGCAAATTCTCTTATCATCGGATCTGGATAGTTGCAGTCAAGTAACTCCATGGCTTGTTCTGGTTTTATTTGAGGCCAGCCTTTCAGAAGACAATACATCTGAACAAAAGAAAGAAGATTAAATGCAAGAAATGGGTCAGTAATGTTTGTTACTGACATTATATAATAGAATATGTATAGGTTACATATAATTACTCATGTACAAGGCAAAAACAATGCCACTATAAGGATTATTATCAGACACGACTAAACTAGGTTAATGTAATGTAAATGTAAAACACCATGTACATGAACTATATTAATATAATGTTAATGTTTCACATTGCTGAACCTTGGTTGGGTAAATTACATGATTCGTTTATTTTAATGGATTTTCATCAGCTTTTCGCAAACAACTTTTGGCAATGTTAGTTTAAGTTCTTATTAACCTGTGCAACTTCATCTCTGGCATTCCACTTGACAGCAAGGAGAATCTTGGGTAGAATCTCTGGTATAGCTTTACAATACTGCCTACAAAAGACAAATAATTGTGGTGTTTTAGACAGCAGCAGTAGCAGATTCAGTGACAATACTGTAGAAATTGAGCAATGAAAAATATTGAGGTACCTGTGTCTCCACAGGAAGTCTTTTTCTTGCTCAGTGATCTCTGAAAGGGGGTCTCGGTTTGCTATTTGCCGCAGCTGCTCTAGATCACTCTCCATTATGTGATGGTCTCGAGCCTGCCTGCTGCTCTGTGGAAAAAATAAAGTGAGTGTATTAACTAACATGTTAAATAGCGTAAGCTGAAAGACATGAATAAATTAATTACACAGATTCTTTTGGTTTTAAATAAACATTTGAATTTTGGGTTAAAAAAAATATACCAAACCAAGATATTCCTAGAATTTTACAACAAAGAAAGTTTTTACGGTAAACAGACATAATGAGAACTGCAGCTAAAATTAAGAAAACATAATTGTTATGTGGAAGCTTACCTGTCCAGATTGAAAATAATTGTATCCTGTCTCTCTGGACAGCATCTTTATTGCATGATCCTCTATTGTGGCCTTGTCAGGAAACTTCACAGGACAGCTGAAGTAGTCAAATTCCAGCTCTAGACATGGGGTTTCCTAATCAACAAAGCAGGGAAATAATAATATTCATATGAATAGTTTAAAACATGCATGGTAAACCATGTCTAATCAGTGCGGTGTTGACTGTTTATGGACCAATAAATTTTGCACTTTACTGAAACCTTGTTAGGGTTGGAGCCAGTGACACCAATGGGGTTCAGCAGATCCTCTAGGCCGTGTGGCACCGGCCACAGGTTTAGTGCCATTTTCCCGGAGACCAATGTATGTGTGTAGTCAAAAAGATTTACATTTCCCCAAGCCAATGGACAGTGTTCCTGAAACACAATTAAACTACTACTTAATTTAACTAGGTCACACAGTCATTCTGACAAAAAAAGGCAATTAAGTAGATTCAGGTAAGACTGGATGCTATTGTAAAGAGTAAAATTTAGAATGTTCCCATGAAAAGATGTCCATGTCCAACATGTCCAAGATTCAATTACAGAAAATAACTTTGCTAAACAGTATAATTATTATTATTAGGAGCCTTTTAATCTGTCACTAGATTACAATTGTATTGAAAGTGTACTGGCACCTCTTTTGCTCCTTTTCTCCCCTTTACAGAGCAGATAGACAGACAAAGACGAGCAGCTCTGGGAATATCGTGAATGTACATGTCATACATAAGCCACTCGTTCCACCTAAAATAATATAAAGTATATGAATTCAAGCATTTTTTAAATAATACTATATAATGTTTGTTTGTTTATGTCAACAACATAATAACAGTTATTTATATGTTATTTATACATATATGTATATATTTATATGTACTAACAGTTAATGTGTGCAATACCTTGGGTTTGAACATGGCACACGCTGTGTGTTGACATTGTCACATAACTGTTCTCCTCCATGATAGATCCCTGTCCTGACGTAAATCTAAAATAACACAAATCACAGGACACCATTAATACAAAGAGCACACAAGTTACAGGTGCACCAAATCGTTAGTCAACATATACATAGACCAAAAATATGAATACAAAAGTTATAAAATTATCCAGTTCTAAATGATTTTGTCATGTCTAATATCAATGTTTCACAGTAGTCAAAACCATTTTCTAAAACACTGTAAATACGCTGACATAAAAACACAAACACATAATAATCATTTCTTATTTAACATTCATTCATTTTATAGGAAGGTATTTTAGGTAGGTAATTACCTTATCAATGTCTCGAATGTTTACATTGACATATGTTGCACAGAGCACACGTATCCTCAAGTTGCTGTTAATGGTCCACAAAGATTTGCTGGAGGCTTCCCCATTCATGTATGGCGTGGCTGTAGAGATGCGGCGTGAGTAGGAGGGCATAGTGAATGTGTCCATGGGCAGCTGAGAATATAAGCTATCCTTTGACATCAACATTAGGTTTGGCATCCGGCCCAGCATAATGCAACTTCTTACATACTGAGGGAAGAAAAATTGAAAAAAATCTTAGCCACAGACATAATTCTAGAAACATACTACACTATTAAAGCACCTGAGGTTTATTTACAGCTTAATACTACTTTCAACAGTGGAGTTTAGCAAGAAGAATGACTAATAGACTCCCATCCAGTGGAATAAAAGACAGTAGGAGTAAAACAGAGTACATGTGTGTGAATGAGAGGAAAGGTAATGGAGTGGTGCGGTAGAAGAGGTAGTGAAGGTGGAGGAGCTTAAGTATTTGGGGTCAACAATGCAAAGGAATAAAGAGTGTGTTAGAGAAGTTAAGAAAAGTGTGAAAGCAGGGTGGAGAAGAGTGGCAGGAGTGATTTGTGATCGGCGAGTCTCTGCAAGAGTGAAAGAGAAAGTTTACAGGACTGTAGTGAGACCTGCAATAAGAGAGTTGAAGATGTTGAGATTTTCATTGGGAGTGACGATGATGGACAGGATTAAAAATTAGTTTATTAGAGGGACGGTGCACGTATGATGTTTTGGAGACAAGGTGAGGGAGGCTAGGTTGAGATGGTTTGGACATGTGCAGAGCATATTGGTAGACAAACATGGAGGTGTCGGGCAGGAGGAAAAGATGAAAACCAAGGAGGAGGTTTATGGATGTGGTGAGGGAAGACATGCAGGTAGTTGGGGTGAAGGAGGCAGATGTAGAGGACAGGGTAGTGTGGAGAAGAACGATCAGCTGTGGCGACCCCTAACAGGAGCAGCTGAAAGGAGAAGAAAACGAAGAAGAAAGACTCCCATCCAAGGGACAGCTGAATTAAAGTTCAGATACAAATGAGCACCTAAAGAATAGAATAATTCAAGAAGATGTATTCTCAACAACTACGTGTTCTCTAAACAACCTGTTTGCAAGCACATTATTTTTACAGAAAGAAGTCATGAAAATCGCAATATTCATGTCTCTCATTTCAAAAAGTGAAATCCGTATATTATACCGATTCATTACAGAGAGTGAAATATTTCAGTCCTTTATTTGTGGAAATTTTGATGAATCTGACAGATAATGAAAGCCTGTGTCTCAGAAAAGTTTGATTACATAACATCGACAAAATTGTCAGGATTCTGAACATTTATACAATATTTAAATTTTCCAAACCACAAAATTTTGAATTTTTTTTTTCTTTTCCACACGCCACACAAACTAAACCTATCTGCCAGACCTTTCTCAGAGACTATGCTTGTCTGCCACCTAGAGGTAGTAAATTTTGAAACAAAACACAGGTTAAGATGATACACTTTTGTAGTACATGAGTGAATACAATCAACATAACAGCTTAGTGCCAATAAAATAATGGTCTGGAGAAAAACAAAACTGCAACTACATAGTTATAACCACAGTGGGAGAAAAAACTGACATATTTAGATAAAGTTTTACTCAAAGCAGCATTATCAAGTGAACAGCCTTAAGCACCATTAAAAAAGAAAATTAGGAAAATGACTGAGGAGCAAAGCAAAACATTTGTGAAATACAATACAATTCTCAAAGATTCAGAATTTTGCACCTTATATTGACTGATGGGATATTTTTCCAGCAGGTACTCGTCACAGCCACACACTTTGAGGATGTACTTGCCCTGGTATTCCTGCACACACATCTTCAGCTGCTCGGCTGACAAGAGCATACTGCGCGTCTTCTTCCTGATGGCTTCTGCTATCACCTGCTCAGGAACGCAGTCGTGATTGATCTTCAATGTGTACTTTTGTTTGTCGTTATTGGGTGACACAATAACCCAGATGACCACAATAATTTGACCTGGATTAAACAGAACAAAATTAAGTTATAATAAAGTAAGAAAAACACCTTATGAAATTTGTCTGCAAAATACTTCATTGAATCTATGTAAATAGCATCACAAATATAATTTTGAAGGTTAAAGCAACTCCAAACTTCACTTATAATGCAATATAACACTTTAAGGAAAAACATGACTGGACTCAGAAACCAAACAGACAATTTCTTTATTTTGGTATATTCCCACATCCAAAAGCTAAATTTGTATGTCTTGGCATACGACAGGGATGCTAGTTAATTAATGGTATGAATGAACTCAAGAATTAACGTTACTAGACATAGAAATTGCTTATGGACAGGTTTAACAATAAATTCTAAGTTATGGTGAATGAAGAGGAGTGTGCAAGAATTCATACACGAAAGGAACTGTGATAGAATAGACTACTGTAAACATATAGACCAGGGGTCGGGAACCTATGGCTCACGAGCCAGGTGTGGCTCTTTTGCATCTGGCTCGCAGATTCCGTCTGATAAAACATAAAATATCACTTGTTTTAATTCATCCATCGATTTTCCACTGCTCATGTCCTGTTCGGGCTGCAGTTGGCTGCAGGAGCAATTGTCTTGTGTGGAATCAGACATAGCCCCTCCCCCTTGTTTAGCGTCGTTGTCCTGGATTTGGTTGCCAGAGCGATGACATTATATAAGGCGACGCGCCGATTAAGGCTAGTTAACGATCACGAAGTGCTGTTATGTTTGTTCTTGCTTGCTATGTGTCCCTTCACTCCTGAGTAACCCCGTGTTTTGTCCCTTCGCTCCTGCGTAACCCCGTTTTGCCCCTTCGCTCCTGAGTAACCCTGTGTTTTAAGTTGGGTTTAAGTTTCCCCGTGTTTTGGTTATATTTTGTGTTCAGTTTGGGAGTCAATAAATACGTGTTCCCTGCAACATGGATCCGATCTCCGTTAATCCATTACATGGCCATTATTTTAATTGAATGATAATAGCCGTTGCTGGGTAAACAGGGAAACGTCCCCTTTTCAATCAGTCTAAAAATATATTATATGGCTCTCACTGAAATAAATGGCTCTCTGAGTCAAATAGGTTCCCGACTCCTGATATAGACAAAAATTGTGTGTATGTATATATATATATATATATATATATATATACACAC
>JAOTRA010000003.1:10419653-10449919 GCA_026260255.1 Pseudolaguvia tuberculata | reverse complement strand
TGGGATAGGCGCAGCAGACCCCCGTGACCCCGGATTCGGGAATAAGCGGGTAAGAAGATGAATGAATGAATGAATCCAATTTGTACGATCAATTAAGTCCCCCTAACTGGAGCCATTTTAAAATACTATTGCTATTTATCTCAACAAGAATACTATAATATACTATACAATAATACAACACTAATATTTTTTTCTTATTATTAATAGTAGTCGTAGATTTTTGAAAATATTTGCCTATATTATTGTGTATGTGTTTCATGGTAATTGTAATTACTATCTTATTATACTGGCTGAATTGTTAATCGCATGTATTACTTCTCTGTAGGAAATGGACTGTACCAATTCAAACTCTGGGTGATGTCGGATTAACAGTACGTCAACTTTCAAACTAAACGTTGTGCTTTTGATATTTTCCCCCCAATAATGGTATTTTAAACAGATTAACAATATATGAATATAGCGCAAACGGAACAGTAAAGTTTTCTCAGTCCTGTTTTTTTCTAGTCCTTTTATAATTCCCCCTCCAACATTCCTAGAGACTCAAGGCCTGTGTGGCTGGAAGAAGTTAGGCAGCAAGCTTTGAAGGATGCGACGAAGATGGCGTTGAACGGAAGGAAAGAAGATGCGTTATATGGAAGTGCGGACTTCTGCGATATCTACAACCTTCACCATGTACCTTACGGAAACAGCAGCGGGTATTTTACTCGGATACAAGGTAGACTAGTGTAGTTTTAAGCGCTATTTGTTTTAGGGTGACTAATGCGCTGCTATGCTTTAGTCCTTGATGCGCTGCATCATGTAGAGATGCTGCACTGAAAATGCCAGATTTTCTCAGAAGTTTTTGCACCTAGCGCTCATTTTGCATGTTTTGTAAACAGGAATGACTTTTAGTATAGCATATTACAGTATCTGTCATTGCAGTAGTAGCTTGATGTTTCTAACAGCGTTTTAAACGACAGTCATACTTGTGATTGCTGAATGTAGGAATAATATGATGTAATGGACCACATCATATTACACCAACGTGGAACACACAAATGCCAGAACGTTCAAGTATAATAACATATCAATTAACCCCACATAGAATATTGTCAACAGGATAATGTTCTTTATTTGGTATCAATCACAAATATCACATTAGTATGGCTGTTTATATATAATAAAGTGCAATATATACATAAAAGATATTTTTGGATCCTATGTACAGATTGTAGAGCAAGAATGTCTGTCTAATTTAAAGATTTTGCTTAAGTATCAAAGTTATACCTACATCACATTAAGCATGGCATTTCACGCCATTTGGTTTGCCTTTATGTAATTGTTCCCTACATTTATAGCAAAGTGTCTAAAGGGAAAGAATATATAAGACACACAGCAACATGTCTGAATGAAGAGGATCTGTTTATGTTGCTGGTTGTTGTTCGAAACACAAACTGGGAACAAATATCTTTGAAATGTTCTGTAAGACAAGCTGCAGTGTCAGGTCCGCTCTCCCTTTACCAGCTCATGTACTCAATGCATTTTGCATAATACATGGCCAAGAGTACAGCCTTTCACTGAATTAAAGTTTTTTCAACACCTTACTTATAGTGTTTTAGTTATGTTTTTGCCACAAGCTGAAAAAGTCGAGTATGAATGACCTTTAGCCATGGCATCAAAAGTTCCTTATTTAGATTGTTTTATGGTTTGTATTCTGGTTTGACTAAAAGATATAATGTTGGTTCTTCTTATTTTCAGTTTACTCAGTAATGTGTCTTTGAGTGTTATAGTATTAACGCCTTTGAACAGGCTCTGACAATCTCTGTCCATTGGACTAAATGCAAATTGTGCTTTACACGCTGATGCTATTTTTTGGCACTCAACTACTGTTATTAGATGTCAATTGAAACTACCGATTGTCGGCCTACTTTGATTTTATATCGGCCTGGCTGGTATTACTTGTGACAGCCCTCTCTGTCAACAAGGCATGCCTAATGTTTGGTCAGGAAGACTCTCACATGGTCTTGAGACCTAGACGGGTATACGGAACCCACCACTCGATTCAGGGATCAGGTGTTGACCTTATTCCTGACTTGCCTCTGTTGTGTCCGTTAGGTTTTAAAACCTAACTTTCTTCTAGAGAAAAACTCATTGCCCATAACTCTGAGGAAGGGTAAGAAGTAGAGTTTGTCCCCCAGTATTCTTTCCCCCTGGGGCTGGGTTATTGGTCCTCGAAGGTACTGTTGACCCTGGTGAATAATTTTCCATCACACAACATACACCCCATGGAGGATCAGCCATGGGAGACTAAGCACCAGAGCCAATTTGAGTTTTAAAGATTTGCTGTCATTTTCCTGTAGTATAATGTAGAAATTAATGTGTAGTTGGTTTAATAAATTTTATTCAAAATATTGATTTTATAATACACTTTAGTGCTTAGTTAATTTTCATGCATCCTTTAGTTTAAGTTTCATTATACTCATTGTGTATATTCTATTGATGCTGTCTATTGGACACTCATGATAGGCGATTTGACTCTTAATTGCCTATTAGGTGCGAAGAATCATCCCAAAGCCACTCAGTCCTAATTAAATCTTTTCTTTCAGCTCCAGAATGTGTTCTGAAGCCCCCACTGAATTTGCTGGGTCAGCAACATCCTCAGCCATTCCAACACATATCTCCTGCCCAAACTCTTGGTCCAGCACCTGTTCTTCTGCCACCAGACCCTCTTGCATTTCCCCTTTGCAGTGCCAAATCACCACCTCACCTCCAGTTGTTTCCAAATCCTGCTATTACAGCACCTCTTGGTTCCAGTCCCATACAAACAGAGACTGAATTCCAGGCAACTAGCAGTGATCAAGAAACTGCACTAGAGGAGCTTTGTAGACCTCTCTACTGCAAACTGTGCAACGTAACTCTCAACTCTCCTCAGCAGGCACAGGCACATTATCAGGTAAAAATCACATGACTGCAATTATAGCAGGAAAAATAACAGAGATAACATGCAGAGATAACTTGCTATTGTTAATATAAGATAGTACAGACACCAGCTTTATTCACACACCTTCAAGTTCACCTGATTGATTCCATCTAGATGCAGTCACATGTCCACACTCTCATTTGCACTCACAATCTTTGAAGTACAGTGGTGTGAAAAAGTGTTGACCCCCTTCCTGATTTCCAATCTTTTTGCATGTTTGTCACACTTTAATGTTTCAGATCATCAATCAAATTTAAATATTAGTCAAAGATAACATAAACACAGTAAACACAGTTTTTAAATGAAGGTTTTTATTGTTAAGGGAAAACAAAACTACATGGCCCCGTGCGAGAAAGTGTTTGCCCCCCTGTTAAAACATAACTGGTTTATCACACCTGAGTTCAATTTCTCTAGCCACACTCAGGCCTGATTATTGTCACACCTGTTTGCAATCAAAAAAATCACTTAAATAGGACCTGCCTGACAAAGTGAAGTAGAACAAAAGATCAAAAGCTAGACATCATGCCGAGATCCAAAGAAATTTAGAAACAAATGAGAAAGAAAGTAATTGAGATCTATCAGTCTAGAAAAAGTTATAAATCCATTTCTAAAGCTTTGGGACTCCAGCGAACCACAGTGAGAGCAATTATCCACAAATGGCGAAAATATGGAACAGTGGAGAACCTTCCCAGGAGTGGCCGGCCAACCAAAATTACCCAAAGAGCACAGCGACGACTCATCGAAGAGGTCACAAAAGACCCCACAACAACATCAGTAAGGTCAATGTTGACGACATTCATTAAGGTTGCATACGAAAGAGACTGGGGGCAAAAATGGTCTGCATGGCGAAATGGCGAGAGTTCCAAGACAAAAACCGCTGCTGAGCAAAAAGAACATAATAAAGACTCGTCTCAGTTTTACCAGGAAACATCTTGATGATTTCCAAGACTTTTGGGAAAATACTCTGTGGACTGACCACAAAAGTTAAACTTTTTGGAAGGTGTGTGTCACATTACATCTGGTATAAAAGTAACACCGCATTTCAGAAAAAGAACATCATCTTCTTCTTCTCCTTTCAGCTGTTCCCGTTAGGGGTCGCCACAGCGGATCATTCTTCTCCACCCTACCCTGTCCGCTACATCTGCCTCTTTCACCCAAACTACCTGCATATCTTCCTTCACCACATCCATAAACCTCCTCTTAGGTCTTCCTCTTTTCCTCCTGCTCGGGACCTCCATCCTCAACATTCTTCTACCAATATACTGCATGTCCCTCCTCTGCACATGAAAAAGAATATAATACCAACAGTAAAATATGGTGGTAGTAGTGTGATTGTCTGGGGCAGTTTTGCTGCTTAAACCAGTTATTAGGTTAAGAGGGCAAACACTTTCTCACACAGGACTATGTAGTTTTGGATTTTGTTTCCCCTTAATAATAAAAAACTTTGTTTTGTGTTTGCTCATTTTATCTTTGACTAATATTTAAATTTGTTTGATTATCTGAAACATTAAAGTGTGATAAACATGCAAAAAGATTGGAAATTAGGAAGGGGGCCAACACTTTTTCACTTATATATTTTTAAAATGTTGGGTTTTTTTTTTTTATTCTTGGTTTTTGCATCCTTGAAACCTTTTACAAAGTGCTGCAATAAATAATAAATGAATCTATTAATAAATAAAGTATCTTCTTAAGGTTATCTTTACCATATCAATAATTTAGTGCTTTTATTTTTAAATAATAGAATATTTAAATGTATTATTATTTGACTAAAACATTTATAATTTTTTCTATATCAATCTCTAATGTTGCTTATGTTTATTTTAGATATCATAAAAAGCTTTTAGTGTGAGCTTTTATTATAACTGATATGAGTGATTTAAAAAAAAATGTACATTAAAATGTAGACAAAAGGGCTTGATCTGTGGTCCGGAATACTCAGCTTGGAAGTACAGTGACTACCTCAAAGTTAAGTTAAAAGTGGAGTGTCAGGGACTCCGGCCTACAGTGAATCCTGTGTGCTGTGAATCTTGTTAAACTGTAATATTTTTTGTTTAATATATTTGGTGCTATGGCACCTTATTAAACTTTTGTGTATTTATTATTACAAGATACTTCAAGCAAAATCACATTTCACTTAATATTTTACAAAATACAGGCAATTGTAAATAGCCTACCCTGCATGTAATGACTTCTCTGAGTTTTGTGATAATTTATGCATTCTGTGACCTTTCCATTGACCTTTCAAGTCCGCCTTTGGACTTTCGTATGTTAACCTAACATACATGTTTTTAGACTGTAAGAGGAAACCGGAGTATTCGGCATAAACCCACACAGCCTGGGGAGAGTAGGGGAATCAAACCCAGGATCAAATCCAGGACCTTCTTGATATGAGATGACACTGTTAACCGCTAAGCCACCTTACCACCCCTTGATCGTGGTTAACTTGAACAAACATAACACTATCTTCGAGAGGCGCAGTAGCGTTTAATGTGTTAGTAAATTAAACAACAGGACAAATATAATTGCTTCTAATTCTTATGAAACCAAATGGCTTGTTTATTGATAACAAGGTTGTTCACCCATCCATGATTAAAACATTGGAGGCATCAATTTACGCTTTTTAAATATTTATATTTGTAGCATTTGGAAAAAGCCCCTATCCAAAAGGACTTACATGGTAAGTATTGGAAACTGAAACATGCTTACATGTTCTTTAGTATAGACAGATGTCTATAGCGGGCACGCAGACATAGACAGATGTCTGGCACGGTGTCATTATGTCATTAGTGGTTAGCACCTCACAAGAATATCCCATTTTCACAAAGTTGGACCTCCGGAGTACCTACAATCTAATCTGGATCAGAAAAGGAGATGAATGGAAGACTGCCTTTATCACTCCAACTGGTTATTATGAGTACCTGGTGATGCCATATGGTTTAGTTAACGCTCCTTCCATATTCCAAGATTTAATTCACAAAGTGGTTCGAGATTTCCTACACAAATCTGTGCTCATATATATATATATAGACGATATCCTGATATTTTCTAAGAACAAAAGCGATCACATCCACCATGTCACTGCAGTCCTCCAGAAACTCATAGAGCATCACCTCTTCCTCAAAGCAGAGAAGTGTACTTTTCACACATCCTCCGTCCATTTCCTGGGTTATCTCATTGATCAAGAGGGAGGTCTGATGGACTGCAATAAGGTTAATGCTGTTACCTCCTGGCCTGAACCAAAGACCATAAGACAATAACAGCAATTCTTAGGGTTCGGCAACTTTTACAGAAGATTCATAAAGAACTTCAGTTTGGTTGCCTCTCCCTTAACCTGTCTACTTAAAAGTAAACCCTCTGTCCTGAAGTGGACTCAAGTAGCTCGCAAAGCTCAAAACCATCTTTACCCCCGCACCCATCCTCACTCACCCAGATCCTGAGTGGCCTTTCATCATGGAGGTGGACGCCTCATCTACAGGGGCAGGGGCGGTGGTTTCTCAACGACGGGGCGGTTCAGATACACCACATCTTTGTACCTACTTCTCTAAGAAATCTAGCCCAGCTGAGCAGAATTATGATCTAGGAAACCGAGAACTACTGGCCATCAAGTTGGCGCTGGAGGAGTGGCACCACTGGTTGGAGGGAGCCAAGCACCCCTAAACAGTCATCACTGACCACAAAAACTTGCAATATCTGAGAGAGGCAAAACGACTAAACCCACGACAGGCCCGATGGGCCCTTTTCTTTACACGATTAAATTTCTCCATCTCCTACCGCCCTGGCTCCAAGAACACCCTTGCCGACACCCTTTCTCGTCAGTTCAGTGAAGAAGAACATGCTGAGGATAAAGATAAACCCGTGCTTCCCCCTTCGATAATCCTAAGCCCCATCGAATGGTCCATTCCTGTCCCTGCTCTGTCAGCTCCACCAGGTTGCCCTGTTAACAAACAATATGTCCCCAGACCCCAACGCCTCACACTCATTCATTCCGCTCACTCGTCTCCAGGCACTGGCCACCCCGGGGCCAACACCACCTTCTCGCTCTTATCCGACTGCTTCTGGTGGCCCAACATAGCTAAGGTGATACAGACGTACGTGAGGGGCCGCAGGGAGTGCGCTATGTCCAAGAGCCCAAGAACCAGACCTGTCGGTAAACTACAACCGCTTCCCGCCCCGAATCGTCCGTGGTCCCACCTAGGGGTGGACTTCATGAACATGATGACATTTTGATTTATTCACAGCATGAAGAACAACATAAGGGGCATGTCAAAGCAGTGCTGCGCCGGCTGTTGGAGAATCAACTATGTGTAAAGGCAGAGAAATGTCAGTTCCACGCCAAAGAAGTACAATTTTTGGGCTATGTCGTTAATACTTCGGACATCTCGATGGAGTCTAGTAGAGTGCAGGCAGTACGAGACTGGCCCATACCTCGCTCCGTCAAGGAGCTTCAGCGCTTTTTAGGATTCGCCAATTTTTATAGGCCATTCATATGGAAAGACACACTGCCGCCCCATTAACCTCTCTCTTAAAAGAAACTACTATGGACTGAGGCCGCCGCCAAAGCTTTTAAGCTACTTAAGCATAAATTCACGTCGGCCCCCATGCTTAAACACCCCGATCCTTCTATCCCGTTTGTGGTAGAGGTAGATGCCAGTGATCGTGGAGTGGGAGCCATCTTGTCTCAGATGCATGGCTCTCCTCCCAAACTGCAACCATGCGCCTATTTTTCACGAAAGCTCTCAGCTGCAGAAGGCAATTATGATGTCGGCAATAAGGAGCTATTGGCTATAAAGGAGGCTCTGTTAGAATGGCGCCACTGGTTGGAGGGCAGAACGCATCCGTATTGACAGACCACAAGAACCTGGAATACGTAAAGGGGGCTCACCGTCTGAATGCAAGGCAAGCTCGTTGGGCACTCTTCTTTACCCGCTTTAACTTTGTTATTTCCTACAGGCCGGGGTCCAAGAACGGAAAAGCGGATGCCCTTTCAAGGAGGTACGAGCAGGACAGTACTCAAAAACCTATACTTGACCCAAGCATCATAGTGGCTCCGGTACTGTGGGATTTGGCTAAAGAAATACAAGATGCCCAAGAACAAAGTATTCCGCCCCAGGGTACCCCTCCCAGTAAGATCCACGTACATGCCGACTATAGGCAACACCTAATAGCCTGGGCCCACACATCAATAAGTGCGGGACATCCTGGTGTTAGGAGAACTCTGGAGCTGTTGCAGGATCGATACCGGTGGCCTTGCATGAGAGATGAGGCGCGCGCATTCGTCGGATCCTGCACCGTGTGCGCACAAGCCAAGACGCCTAGGCACCTTCCTGAGGGGCTCCTACATCCTTTACCGGTTCCTCAACGCCCCTGGTCACATATAGCTATAGTATAGGATCTACTGGTCTCAGAAGGTCACAGGGCAGTCTTAACCGTGATTGACAGATTTTATAAGTCCTGCCGGTTGGTCCATCTGAAAGGTGTACCTTCTGCCAGTGAGTCCGCTAATCTGTTGTTGAATTATGTTTTCAGGATTTACGGGATACCTGAGGACATTGTGTCCGAAAGAGGGCCTCAGTTCACCTCTAGGGTCTGGGAGGAGTTCTGCAAACGGCTGGACATAAATGTGAGCCTGACCTCAGGGTACCACCCGCAGTCCAATGGTCAAGCAGAACTCCTGAAGCAAGAGTTGGGACGGTATCTGCGTACTTATTGCTCGAGGGAGCAACACCGGTGGAGTGAATTTCTGCCCTGTGCTGAGTATGCGCAAAATTCTCTTTGTCACTTTGCCACTAACCTGACACCTTTCCAATGCGTTCTAGGGTACCAGCCTCCCCTTTTTCCGTGGACCGCAGAGCCGTCTACTGTTCCTTCGGTGGAAGACTGGTATCATCGTAGTGCGCAGGTGTGGGAAGAAGCTCATTTGCGTTTGGGGAGAGCTGTGAGTGCCCAGAAAAAGCAAACCGATAAACGCCGGAAGCCGGCCCCCGAGTACCTACCAGGTCAAAGAGTCTGGCTGTCTACACAGCAGCTTCGGCTCAAGCTCCCCAGCAAAAAGCTCAGCCCCAGGTTCATTGGGCCCTACAAGATTATCAAACGGATAAACGAGGTATCATACAGGTTGCAGTTACCGGCGCACATGCACATCAACCCCACTTTTCATGTTTCTCTCCTCAAGCCCTGCGTGCCGGCTGGAGGCCCCATCGTTTCGCAGCCTGAACCTCCAGCCCCCATCGAGTAGGAGGATGGTTTTGCCTACACCATGAGGGAAATACTTAATTGTAGAAGATGGCATGGGGGTTTGCAATACCTGGTGGACTGGGAGGGCTATGGTCCTGAGGAGCAGTCCTGGTGCGCGCATCCGACATCCTGGATCCGTCTCTCCTGCAAGAATTCCACACCCGTCATCCGGCCCTCCCAGGTCCGCGCCCAAGGGGGCGCCCTAGAAGACCGCCAGGAGGCGTTCCTGGGGGGGGGGGTACTGTAAGGACTGGGATCTTGGAGGACCGCCTGCAGAGGGCACCCTCGCCCGAATTCTAGTGTTCCATCTCCATGGCGGCCATTTTGGGTGTGGTCCGCCTATATAAGCAGGTGGCCTTCAAGGGATCTTTGCGAAGTATTGTTGCCCTAGGCCTTGCTAAGCGTTTGTGTATCTCTGAATTTATGATTATTGGATTATTGACTTTGTTCTGGATTTTGACTTCTCTTTGGATTACCCTTTGGATTTGTTTGCCCTCCACTTCCCCCTTTCCTGAAGTTCATAAGTGTCTTATTTACAATAGATACAGAATAAATGTAGAGCATGAAGAACAAATATAAATATGCAGCGCAAGTTACAATAAAGGTGCAGTGTAAGAAGTGCAAGATATAATATGCAAAGGTGCATGTGGTTGCAGTGTGATATATGCAGAAGAGTGACAGATGCATGGTAGACATCAGAATCACACACAAACATTGCAAAGTTTTTGAGTTACTTCTAAAGCTTTGGTACTCCAGCCAAACAAATTTCAATGTAACATTGTAACCTTACATTGTGAATGACTGATGGATTTGTTTTGTTGCAGGGGAAAAATCACAGCAAGAAACTAAGAAATTTTTGTGCTGCCAGTCAACAACCACCTACAATACGATTATCTGAGGAAGGAGAGCCTATGTCACAACAAGCCACTTCTACTCCACCCACAGAGACTGGCACTACAGTAGGCAAGCCGGTAAATCACCCATCCACATATGCCCATACTCTCATACATATTCAATCCAAACTATATCTCTGATCTATATCTATAATCTGTATAGTCTATACACACTGCATTCTCTATATTGAGCTAGAAAACAGCCACAGTTTTAATTGCACATTGGTCATGTGGTGTCATTCTGTAAGCCTTTGTTCTGTGAAACCAGCACGATTGTAATCAGAGCCAATCTCGCATTGCTTCACCCCCACTGCAGGCATCCTTTATCTGCCCCAGCAGGGTCATCCTGGCCACAGAAAACGACTACTGCAAGCTGTGTGATGCCTCCTTCAGCTCCCCCGCTGTAGCCCATGCTCATTACCAGGGCAAGAATCATGCCAAACGGGTACGGCTTGCTGAAGCCCAGCACAGCACCAGCTCCTTGTGAGTCTCCTCATGCCATTGAACCTCAAAAAAGAAAAAACTTTTAAATATTAAGCATGACAAAATAATAAAGAGTTTCACTACTGCTTTGAGTTGAATACAGGACTGTGTTGAAGAAACATATTTTTCTCTCAAATATGTAAGTAGTTTAAGTACTGATACTAGTTCTTTTTTTGTTTTTGTCTTTTTACATTCGTAACTTTTTAGTTCTAATTCTTTTTTAAATCTTTATTTAGTGACATTAATGACAATTAATTTGGGAAAATAGTGGTTCAGTTATTAAGGGGTTGGACTGGAAGAACAGAGTTTGATTCCCAGTACCACCAAGCACCACCGGTGGGCACCAGATTAAGGCACTTAATCAGGTAAAACACCCAATCAGATAAAAGAGAGAAGTCTCTCTGGATAAGAATGTCTGCCAGGTGCTTTAAATTTAATGTACCGTATTTCTCAGACTATAAGGTGCATTTAAAATCTTTTAATTTTCTCAAGATAGACATTGGGCCTTATGGATTAATTCGGGTTGTGCCTAATGACCTTGAACTGATTTTATCCTGTAAAAGGTGCCTAAAAATTTGTCAATGTTTTACTTTAATTTTTGTGACACCAGGACATTATTTAGAAAAATTTATGAAAATGTACCCATTCATTGATATAATCCAGTGTGTCTTATAGTCTGGAAAATACAGTAATAGAACTGAATTAATGCTCTATGGTCCCTAGTTCATTCAATACTTGTGTTACTTTAACATGCAAAAAGTGTCGGATTTAAATTGCCCTAGTTATAAATTAGCATTTTAAAGTGCACAGTACACAAGACTGTAAGCATTTTCTGAACAATCTCATTTTAAATTAGCCAGAAGGGGAATTTGATCACAATCCTTTAACAATCTTTTTGGAGTGAAGTTAAGATTTGCATAACTGAGCTGTTTCTTATCTGTGTGGTCCTGTTAGCGTGAAAGTTTGTTAAGATATGTGTGTGACTGGATTGGAATACAGTTTGTTGAATAACAAGCAAAGAATGCATGTTCTGATTTTCTGTTTAAACGTCTAGACCTAATTAGATTAGATTTTTTTGTCTTTTGTAAAAAGGTTTGTTGCCATGAGCTTAATATGATTATTTTGATTTCATGAAAGTCCATTGCCCTGAGATGGACTGACGACCCGTCCAGGGTGTACCCCTGCCTCTCGCCCTATGTGTGCTGGGATAGGCGCAGCAGACCCCCGTGACCCCGGATTCGGGAATAAGCTGGCAAGAAAATGGATGGATGGATGAAAGTCCATAACAGTAGCACAAATATTAAAGGCAACTTTTTTTTCCAGAGATGAAGCAGATCCTCCACAAAGGCGTTCCAGGCAAGAAGGGAATGAGTTCAAACTGAAGAATCGCAGGATGATCGTTAACACTGCAATGCCAGGTACACTGAAAGATGCAACAAATGTTTTTACAGTTATTATACTTACTTGTATATTTAAACAATATATAGACACACAATACACATATGGCGCAGTGCTGGGGGGTAGTGGTTAGCACAGTTGCCTCACAACAAGAAGGTCCTGGGGATTTGCGGTCTGGGGGTCCATTGTACATTAGGTTAATTGGTAATTCCAAAGTGTAAGTGTGCGTGGCTCCGCGATGGACTGGTGACCTGTTCAGGGTGTACCCCTGTCTCTGGCCCTATGTGCTCTGGGATAGGCTCCCTGTGAACCCAAATTAGGTTTAGAAGATGAATGAATAAATTAATTAATGTGTGTTTGTGTGTGTGTGTGTGTGTGTGTGTGTGTGTGTGCCTATGCTATTGTATAAATATATAAGCAAGTGTAATTGGCTGTCACATGCTTTCTAGTCTAGATTGCATGACTAGAGTCAGTTTTTGGCCTTTGTTCAAGGCAGTGACGTTAAATGCTACATTTCTTAGGCGTGTTTTGGCTGCCGGATCTTTTTCAGCTGCTGGCTGCAGATATTACAGATAGCTAATGACAGTGCCAGATCTTTGGTGTTTGCAAACTGATCCTACAGCTCACGTCAATCTGCCACTTTGAGCGTCAGCCGCATGGTGGCTGGTCTCTATCATATGCCCTTACTGACCCCTCCACACATTTACATTTGCAGACTCATATTGCCGTCGGATGAATTACATGACACAGGATGCATGGCTATGTGTTTAATTATAATCTGAAAATACTGTTCCAGATATGGTGAGGCATAAATGCATTCATTCATTCATCTTCTTACCCGCTTATTCCCGAATTCGGGGTCACGGGGGCCTGCTGCACCTTTCCCAACACACATAGGGCGAGAGGCGGGGGTACACCCTGGACGGGTCGCCAGTCCATCTCAGGGCAGGCATAAATTCAATCCTAAAATCCCATGATGGAATAAAACCACATTCAGGTGTAGCAGTGTTTTTATATTTTATCTAGTGACTATTTGTAGAAAGTTTTTCCTAGTGAAAAAGAATTGACCCATTTCAGATATTTTACTCAAATGTGGTGTAAAAAAGCACATGAATTCCAATGTTTTTAGACGGTTTCAGGTATCTGATATAAATCGGATAAAAACCTCTGCAATATTCGTAGTATAAAGGCAACAATTGGGTAAGTTTTAAAACAAGATGCATATTGTCATAAAATCAAAATTGGGATCTGCAGTGTTAATGCAGCCTAAAAGGAGGTGGATGCGGCTCTTCACTCCATATGTAACTGGCGCAATTCCAACCGATTCACCACACGAGGGCCTTTGTCTGAATTCTGATGATTTCCTGTTCCAGGTCATATGGCAAAGGCGCCATGTTTAAGTTAGTGGTTTGCTAAGCATGTTGTGGAGTATTATTAGTCGACACAACTTTACTGTGCGGTATCTCATGTTCATGTTTGGACTGCTTTTTTTGACCTCTTGCTTGTTTTCTCATTCTCGATTTCTGACTGGCGTTTTAGATTTGTTTGCTTGGATGTATTTCAGTTCTGTGTGTTGACCTCTGACTGTTTAATGACCCTGATTACGCTATTTGTCTCTGGACTTAATAAAGTTAGTGTCTGCAACATGGATCCGCTTCTACTAATTTTTTACACCATATGTGTAACTCTTGCCATGAAGTTTGAAATACAGAATAGTCTAGAATGGTTTTGTAGTAAGTATCCAAATTTAATTTAATTTAGTAAGTATCCAAATTTACTGAAGCAAACACACACAATGAGCTCATTCATTCATTCATTCATTCATTCATTCATCTTTTTACCCGTTTATTCCCTAATTCAGAGTCACTGGGGTCTGCTGGTGCCTATCCCAACACACATTCACACACACATTCACCCTTATGGACAATTTACAATCACCAATCGACCTAATATGCATGTTTTTGGACTGTGGGAGGAAACCGGAGTACCCGGAGAAAACCCACACAAGTGTGGGGAGAACATGCAAACTCTGCACAGAAAGATCCCCAGCCCAGGAATCGAACCTGGGACCTTGTTTTGACATGACCGTGCTTTCCACTATGCCGCCCTATTTGTTAGTTAAATACATATTTTTTTTCGCTAAGTTTTAGGTAAAAAAGGTGCAAATAATATCCATCTCATTCTCTGTTTTCTATTGTCATTTATAGGGCCATATTACAACCCTCGCCCAAGGCAAAGAATTCCACGTGACTTGGCCATGTGTGTGACGCCAAGCGGGCAGTTCTATTGCTCCATGTGCAACACGGGTGCTAGCGACGAGGCTGATTTCCGCATGCACCTGGAAAGCAAACAGCACAAGAGCAAAGTATCCGAGCAACGCTACCGCAGCGAAATGGAGAATCTAGGCTACACCTAGTAGGCCCAGTTCCATGTCATCCTCCAATTGCCCATAATAGCTTTGCATCAGAAAAGTTTGCACTGAACCTGTCTTACATACTTTGCATGGAACAATTAATCGGAGTAATATTCGAATAAAAAGCTACCTCTTGGAGAATAACAGGTCATTTTTATGTCAGTTTGTGCAGCTTTGAATACATTTCTGGGAGCCTCTTGTTTTATTGTACTTTAGAAATAGTTCCAGTTAGAGGAATATTTCAATTCTCATGCTGTGATGACAGTGAAAGATGGCAGCTTTTGCATCATGATCGTAACTACTTCTGTCAGTGTTAAAGTTCTAATACTGGATCAACTTATGAGGACTTCCAGTGTACAAAGACTTCTGCAGGTTCCGGTTGACTTTTTGATTCTTTTTGATCCAGTTTTTTGACCTGCTGTACATATTGTGTATTGTGGAATTAATGTCTCAATAAGGATACATTTGAAATAGTTACAAGAAAACCTCCATGCTACAGCCAACTTCGGGTTCACTGTGTTACAGGAATCCACCGAGTTCATATACCCAGACTGCCATCAGAAGATTTGCGTCAAAACTGGGTTTGTGTTCTTCTTCGAAACCTGCTGAATGTACCGTGACTGCGATGACAATAACTTTTCTTGCTGGATTTGCACGAGTGTCCCGATTTACACCAATGATTATTTATTAATTTATTTCTGCATTATTTATTTATGTGAAACTATCATACCCTCCCATAGCGTTTTCCATGACAAGTTTTTTTCCTTTTCAAACCATAACAAACCCAAAGCCAATTTACTTTTCGTTCTCTCATTCTATGGACCCATACCTCATTCTTCTGTGGAGTAGAAAAAAACAGCCACCTATTATGACATTTCATTCAGTATAATAAACTGACAAATCCTAAAAAAGTGCAGTGCTTTGGTAGACAAAGTATTTGGTAAAAAAAAAAAGGTTATGCAATTTATTTTTTCCAATTTTTTAATTTTGCAGTCTTTAGCTAGATACATTTGTTCCACATTCACAAATGTCGACAATTTATTAGGTATATATTCTGTACACAAATGATCTATTTTGTAACTTAGTAAACCAATGTGTGTACAAGTAAACTAATATATCATAATCTATACAGAAAGACTACAGACTTGAAAACTTCCAACTCTAAAGTTCAGTTCAGTTTGACTGACCTATCGTGGACAGCTTGGTAGCTTAGTGATTGGTACTGTTGCTTTACAGCAAGGAGTCCTGGGTTTTCCTTTCTGAGCAGGGCCTGGGTTTCATTTCATTCTATGTTGAGCCTGTTCTCCCGTTGCTTGCGTGACTTTACTTCAGTTAGTCCGGTACCTCTACCAGTCCAAAAACATGTGCGTTAGGTTGATTTACGATTCTATATTGCCCATAATAGTCCTGTGATGTACTAGCAACCCAGGGTGTAACTTTACTACCCTTGTGACACTGAATTAGGGAAGAAGCAGGTATAGAAGATGAATGAATGGATAAATTATCTGTGCTGAATTTTTCAACCAATCACCACAGTGACAGTATGACATGACTGCGAGATTCATTCTTTCATTAGTTCATTTACCTTTTTAGTTTATTGCCTAATTCACGGTAATATCGGATAAAGCGTATCCCAGCATACAAAAGGCAGGTTTACACCCCGGACAGGTTGCCAGTCCATTGCAGTGCAACACATACATGAAGAACGGTGCACACTCATGGGCTATTTAGCATCACCATTCAACTTCATGTACATGTTTTTGGACTGTGGGAGGAAACTGGAGTACCCAAAGAAAACAAAGGAGGGCTAATTTTCACAACATTTATACACTTCTATTATCAGGTAGTTACATAGCCTTGTGGTTGAATTTCATAGAGACTAAACTGAATTAAGAAATTCAGCTGCCAGTAAAGAATGTTCTACTTGTTTAAGGTGAATCTTTTCTGTAAAGATCTGCAGGCGTATTCTGTAGAGAAATGTGCACATCAATACATCATTCCATTTGCAGTTGATTTCTGTTCATTATATAATTAAATGTACTTTCTATTACAGCCTGTAATTAGGCTATAGAAATGCTTCTTCTTTATACCATTCCATTATTTTATTCCAGTTTCTGTTATTCCTAAATATAGGCATATTTAAACTGGTTTTATTCTGTAAATTCAATTACTGTGGAAACACTTTTAAAAACTTTTTGTTAGCTTTGTTTCCCCCCCCCCTCCACTTATATTATTATTTCAGCATGAAAATATGTATAGGTATGAAAAAAGCATTGCAAACTGAATGTTACTCATACACACAAAGGTTCAGAGCCTCCGGCTTTGTTGGTTGAAAGCCATAAGTTTTTGCTTGCTACAATTGAATTCATTGCTAATTGAATGAATTGTTGTCGGTGATGATCTGATCATTGTGCAGTTCACATGTGTTTCATTCTTTTCAAGCATTTAACGTTTACCATGTTATCTAATACCCCATAAGATTAGGCCAGAAAAGTTGTTTTTATATATTTCTCACAAAGTTTTTGTTTAAAATCAGGCTCTGATAAAAGAAAGTTTCACCATCTTTTACTGATCAGCTTGGATGAACAGCAATAATCTTCAGTGTTAAATAAATTACTTGAATAAACAAACAAACCCCACAGAAGTCAATTTAATATTGTAAGTGTTCATTTTGCTTTACTGGATTTATGGCTCAAATCTGAGATAGTTTAACTGAGCACTCGGGAGTGTTTGTAGGAGTTGCTGGACAGACCAGGCGTTTCCTGTGTGGAATGGGAAAGCAGGAAGCAGTGACCCTACATACAAACAAGATGTTCCCAGAGGACCCTGTCCACACACAGACCCATCTTGCTATTTCCAGCCAAAACTAATACTGGCTTTGAAAATGGCCTAGTAAGTCAATTGTGTAGTTTTTGTCTTTTTTTTGTTGAGATAATGATAAGTTGAAATAAGATAGTGCCTTCTAAAACCACACTTTCCATTTAATAATGCCTTTAATATTTTTCCAGAAAGATGTTTTGGGTCTTGTGCATTCATGGTGCAGTATGGCTATATTTCATTCTATATTAAACAAAGGTTATTAAATGAGACTGCTGGGACATTTATTTTTACTGCATTCAAATGCATTTTATATGTGAATATAGTCAAAATGTTAATCCTTGTTTTCACTCAAGCATTAAAAAAGCATTTGCAAAGATGAACCTGTGTCTACAGTGTAATAATGTTATTATGATCTTTCTTTAAAGGCCACACCTATGAGATTCCACACAGGACAAATACAATAGACAGCACTGTGCAAAAGGAAGTCAGCTGACTTATTTGTTTAGCTGTCTGTTTATCAGTGTGAAGACTGACTGAATCCTGTATTTTACAGCAGAGGAAGTAATGTCCGGCTGCAACACCACTCTTAATATCTAAACTGATTTTCTGACATTTATATTCTATAGGGTTTTAATGAATTTTAATTCTCTCTAGCAAATATTTCAATAACCTGCCAGGGGCCTTTCTGTGTTGAGTGTGTATGTTCTTCCTGTGCTTGCGTGGGTTTACTCCAGCTTCCTCTGACAGTCCAAAATTGATTGGAGTGAGTATGTGTATGGGAGTATGAACTGTCCAGGGAGTATTCCTACATTTCGCCCTTCAAAGACCTGGGATAGACTCCCGCAGAAACCAGTGACCCTGAATAAAGGAATAAAGTATGTTGTAAGTAGGGCGGCACGGTGGCTTAGTCATGAGCATGGTCACCTCACAACACTTCTCACCTCACAATAGGTTCTCCCTGTCACTTGCATGGGCTTCCTCCTACACTCCAAAAACATGTATGATCCTAAATTGCCCATATGTTTGGGTGTGTATGTGTGGTTGTTCGTCTGTGTGGCTCTGTAATTGACTGGCATCACTGGCATTCAAATGCATTTTATGTGTAAATATAGTCAAAATGTTCAAGGTGTATCCCTGCCTTTCACCCTATGTGCTTTGGAGTAGTCTCCAGAAGATAACAATGACCCTGAATTAGGGAATGATTAGATACTGAATGAATGAATGCTGTAAGTAGGAAAAACTACCCCTGCCATCATAGAATCATTCATTGATTCATCTTCTTACCCGCTTATTCCCTAATTTGGGTTCACGGGTGTTCGTTGGAGCATATACCAGTGCATATAGGGCAAGAGGCAGGGGTACACCCTGGACAGGTCTCAGTTTCATCAACCACTTACACACACATTCACACCCTTCATGGAGGTTTTTCTGAGTTTAAATGTACTCTCTGCGCTTGTGTAGGTTTCTTCTGCGTACTCCGGTTTCCTCCCACAGTCCAAAAACATGTACATTAGTTTGATTGGTGTCTAAATTGCCTATAGGAGTGAATATAAAATAATTTACTATTAAAAAATTCACATCATTGCCATAACTGATCGTTATTTCCATAAAGTGATTGGTGCAGAATTATGGGCTCTTTTAATGGCTTGATTTAATTAGTAACAGCGCATTTCTGAACAGGGATAAAAACGAGCAAATCTACCCAAAACCTTCACAAATCTTCTACTTAACTTTTACTAATTATTAATTGTAACTAGTTTTCTATCTTTAATATTTTATCTTATACACAAATCATATGTAAGTTTTCCAGAGTTGTATAATATACAGTCAAATGTTTCTACCTTTTATTCGACTGTATAAGAAAAATTTGTGACAATAGGACTGACCTTAAAACACATAATAATACTTACCATACTTCCTTTTCATGTTCTTAAAACATGTTAAGAAAATAACTACTAATAATTATCAACTTGTGAACAAAAACTTGTGGAATGTAGGTTAGACAGGTTTAAAGACATAAACTGTCACTGTTCTTATTTATCTCCAACATGTACAGTGGGAGTTCTTCTTGTTGAGCAGTGGTACATTGTGTCTTTTCATGCTGGAACAGGTTTTGGCCTTCCATTTCCAGTAAGATGCATTTTTAAAGCTATGGAGTACAAAGACAATTTTGCCAACATTTTGCCCAAATATGGGTTTGATTGTCACGTGTTTTATAAATTTTGCGTGGATTAATTTTGGGTTATGTCACAGTAAGTGTTTACTGTATATTCTTTTTAAGTTGTTATTGAGAAAATCTGTTTTGTCTATAATTTCAACTTGCAGCAAGTAATTAAACTGTCTTGTACAAACCTGTCATTTAAACCCTACTTGTTAAAATTGGGACATTAAACTTTAACCGAAGGAGTGGTTGAGATCATTTGTACCATACAATTATTAGCAAACATTTTTGAGGTTTAACAAACGAAAAACAGAATTTTCAGGTACAAAATGCAACCCAAAGCAGCACAGGACCAATAGTGACAGCAGAGGGAGACAGATCATTACAGCCACACGTCCACTATGAGTATTCCACTGCTGATAAAGAAATGCAACTCAACACTGTCCACGCTGTACCTATCCTGCTAAATACTTCTAAGAGGGAGAGTAAAGCATTGTAGAAGCATCAGGTAAAACTGGTCCAGTAAGTCCAAACGTTGTAAGTATAGACATAGGTTTTTTTAAATAATACAATAAAATACAATAAATATAAAAATTACATTTTGGTTGCCTTTAATTTTATTCATTTATCTTCTTACCCGCTTATTCCCTAATTCTGGGTCACGGGGGTATGCTGGTGCCTATCCCAGCTCACATAAGGCGAGAGGCGGGGGACTGGTTAAGAGGACCTTAACCAGGTTCTCAATAGAGGAATAATCCACTCCTAGGACCAGGAAACAACCCTTATGTTAAGGTCTGTGCAGTATAATACTCTCTGGTATCCTAGCAAGATTTCTTTGCTACTAAGGAAAATCTATTATGTACTGTCCAGAATCTTTTAGTGTTGCTATACAACAGTGTAACGTTTACACCAACATTTGTTATGCTTCAATTGGCCAAACTATAAAACCTGGTTGGTATTTAAACTTTTATAAGACTGTAATAAGTTGCACATTTTTAGTTAGTGGACATGTTTTTGAGTGAGTGAATGAGAGAGAGAGAGAGAGAGAGAGAGAGAGAGAGAGAGAGAGAGAGAGAGAGAGAGAGAGTTTTAAAATGTTAATTAGTATCTGCATGTTCATTTGCATTAAGTTTATTTCCATTTTACTGTCGGTACAGCTTCCAGTCCTCTAGCTTTTTTTGTAATGTAGCTGTGGGGATTTGTGTATATTTATCTACAAGAATGTCAGACACTTATGTCAGGTGCAAAGGCCTGGCATACATTCAGCATTCCAGTACATCAGTACATTTCAAAATGTTCAGATGAGTTTAGGGACATATGCCTTACTATAATAACCTTATAAACCTTGTAAACCCTGTCTGTCTGAAGTAAGAGACTCTGCTTTCTATAAAACTGCATAGGTTCACAAAAGTTGCTGCATGAGTGTTTGTACTAACATGAAGTTACATACAGTACATTCTCACACCCGCATTTTCACCAGTCAGGTGACAACAAAAGTATCTATAACCGTAGCATGATCTCTTCACCTTTGTGTATCTAGTTTTGTAACTTCTCTCAATGGAGACAGAGAGAATATATTGAAAAATTGAAGATACTACATAGGATTAAATGTTATGTATTATGGCGCTGTTTCAAACACTTGCATGAATGCCACTTCCACTGATAAAAAGTGAATGGAATGATAAATGGGTAAGATGCTTCTTCCTGCACTATTCTTCCTCTCTATGCAGATGTCCTTATATAAAAACTGCTGCAGCTGCACAGAAAGGCCATGAGTGTGTGGAAGTGTGTGTCAAGCCCAGACTACCTTCTGTTACCAAGGGAACGAGAGGAAGTGAGGGGCTTCCTATTCACGATGAGTGGGTACTGTCTTCTGTCTACTGAGCAAGTGCATTCAAATGCAGTGTTTCAGCTCCCAGTTTATATATATTGAAGCACTTTTACTCAAATGATAGAAGATGCTCCATTGTTGTTAATCTTTACATATGATCCCTTTGATTCCTTGTGTCAAATAAATTTTAGACACCTGTGTGCTTCAACATTCAACAGTGGAGAGGAACCATATATGGATATGATAGTCACTTTTGCCAATATAGTATATGTTTTTTGAGACACACTGAATTATGGAACAGTGACACTTCAAAAGATTTTTATAATTAAAAGATTTTTTTTACCTAATTCTGGTGATTCCATGTAATAGTTAAAAAGACATGTAAATCATATATAAAGAGTAAAACACACTGAATATCTATATATATACAGTAGAAAAAAGACAAATGTCATGGCATCATCAGTGGCCTTTTAAATCAATTTTATATATTTTCTTACTTCTCTTAATTTTTGATCTGATATAATTCTCACAGTGTCGTTTTAAGATATTGTACATGGTTAAATAAAAAGAGGAATGAAAGTAACTCATTGAAAATGAGCTGAAGTAGGAGAATTACAAAAATGGTTACATGATTTACTTCAACTCTTACCTAGTCAAGTGCCCCTATCTCACTGAGCATCTCTTATCTTTGGTCAATAAAGATCTTTTTGACAATTCCGACATCAACGCCTGATTATCATCCAGCTGTGGCTTCCTCTCTCACATTCTGTATAACAATGTCTCTTAAATGCTCATTGTGAAAAAATAAAATTGACAAAGGCATCTGCAGAAATTCTGCAATAACGAAACTGTATTGATAAAATTGCTTGTTATTTGTGCAATAGCTATAGCTGCAATTCTTCAGGACCAGACCAGATAATTTTTACTATGCTGTTTTTTCCCTAAGCCTAATGTGATGCTATTTAGAAAGCGTGCAAATTTTTTCAATATCCTCCAATTTTTATCAGTGGTTGGCAGACTGGGCCAGTGACTAGAACTCCTGACCTACATTAACAACCTAAATTCTAATACTTGTTTTATAAAATTGTATTAATTTATTCCTGATAGTTTATTCTCTTAATTTCATATCTTTTTTTTTTTGCTGCACTGCTTCCCGGCAGCTTATTCTCCACATTTCATATAGTTTTTATTGGCTGCACTGTTTCCAGTCAATCTAAGTCCAGGGCCTTCAGATTCAGTAGTGCTGACCTATATAAATTACAATATGTTAACATTGTTTCTTTAACCAATCAGAATTGGCCTCACATACAACTGGCTCACAATAACATTCTTTTATTCAGAGGTCATAACAAATCTGTTAAAGCCAAGATAAACCAGCAAAACACATTTCTACTGATCTGCATACATTAATAGATTTGAGTTACATCGATTTTTTTACATTTGCAATGGTTGATATAGAAAATGAACTTGACTTGGTCGTGGACATTCTTAAAAATCCATAATTTTCCAGAAAAGCTAAGGAAAGATTGGCAAACCACAAAGCTAGCTAGCTTGTCTCAGCCAAGGAAAGGGTTTTTTTGGCATTTCCAGACCAGTATCTAAATGCAGTACCACTAAATTGCATGGCCTGCTAGTTATTATTATCTGAAATTATTTTAAAAATATATTTTCTGTTTTCCCTCAAAACATTTGCTTATAGAATATTTTATTTACATACCATGTCTATATTCCTACAAGTTTAGACTAATTACCAAAAAATATTCTTAGGCACTTAAATTATGAAAAGTAGAAATTATCGACTCCCAGGCCAGAGATTTTTCTGTGCAGAGTTTGCATGTTCTCCCTACGCTTGCATGGGTTTCCTCCGAGCACTCCGGTTTCCTCCCACAGTCCAAAAACATGTACATTAGGTTGATTTGTGATTCTAAATTATCCATAGGAGTAAATGGGTGTGTGAGTGCTTGTTTGTCTATGTGTGCCCTGTGATGGACAATCAAACTGTCCAGGTTGTACCCCTGTCTCTCGCCCTATGTGCACTGGGATATGCACCAGCAGACCCCAGTGATCCCGAATTAGGGAATAAGCGGGTAAAAAGATGAATGAACAAATAAATGTATCTCTGTAATTAATTTTATGATTGATAATGTTAATAAGTTCCTTGATGTGTATTGGTAAAGCTGTATTGATCCATGTTACATTTACTGCATTTCGCACCAAACAACTTTAGAATCAATTAAAGAATTAATTACAGACTTAAAATGGTCATTGAGAACAAAGAACGACTCCATTAGTTCTTATTGATGCCTTTGTAATTTCAGATATTGATTTACTGGAAATAAGCAGAGCTGTGGAATTTGCATTCATGTGGAAATTACTGCAACACGATCAGATCTGAGTGAATAGTGAAACTGTAACTAAGTGCATATTACACGTTCAGTACAATGCTATAACTCACTAATAGAATTTATTCTTAAGTTAACAATGTTATGTCTGTATTGCATAATTAATCAACTTGTCATCGCATAGATGAAATTTTTTGATAAATGTAATAACTGAGAAAATCATGCTATGTGATATTTTCCCCAGTTAATACAAGCCATGAAGGGAATTAGGTACAATAGTCACTAAAGCTACTAAAGCTAAGCATCTTAATATTTGTAAAGCTTGATATTGTCCAAGAGAAATGCCTTATGTCCTTATCATCACATCATAGATTGATTGACAAAAAGGCAATGGCACTTCGAACATTCATCACTGGTCACCGCTCATTAGTCTGTCTATTCCTTACACAATTGTGCTGATTAGAGAGGAATAGAAAGTTAGGTTCAGCCAACGAATCCGTCCATCGTTCTGTTTTCATATATTCGCCATTGGAGCATTTTTGATTCAGATTTTAGGGTTTGCTGCACTTTTTGCTGCTTTCCGTGAAGTGTAAAGCAGATGCACGTACAGAGCAATCAGTCCTGTGAGGAACATAGCGGTTTAGAGAGTCATCCTCCCTTTCACTCTACTTTTGCTTTTTTTTCTTTGATCCATCTCAAGATTCCTGCCTACCTCTTAATGCGGCTTATTCGCTCACAAAGGATGGAAAGGTATTGCGTGAGCTTGACCATGGCAACAATGAGCACGCCAATCACAAGTGTACATGTGGGCCAGAGTAGCGATGAAAGAATGGCGGCACGGCCATAGAGCCGTGTTAAAATGGCGTTGTCCTGCTGTTCTGCTGGGTCTGTATAACATCGTACTTGTTGTTGGGCCTTCAGGTGCTCTGAAATGTTCAATACCAAGGCATGCATCGCTGAGTGATCTTTACGGCACTTAGGGACAAAGAAACACTGTGATGATAAAAAAAAGAAATTACTATTTTATTCCATTGCATGTAATTAACCAGTGTTTGTATTAGTCTCGTTTCCATTAACACATCACAAAGTGACAACACTGAAAAGTAACAATTTTACTTTGATTTAAAACATATACAAACAGCTTACAATTAATTAATAAACTTTTACCAGTGGTGGGCTTATTATGTTTTTGATGTGTTGTGCTTTGCGTATACCTCTGAATTGGCCTCCTGGATTTCCTCATTGTGAGACAGTCTCAGTATTCGGCCTGATGAGTTCAGGTTGATGTATACCTGCAGACAGGGGTATCTGGAACTTTTTCGGCACTCTGCACCACAGCTGTAGCTACAGTTAATCTCCCTAATAATAGTTGCATTTAGGACAGTACAACTTGTCTCTACTGTCCATACACTGTAGGATAGAGAAGACAGTAAGTGGGAGATTATTGGATATAAACAGAGTGCCGCTAGCAATTTTGTGCCGTATAAAAGAATATGAGGAGACCACCAACCAAATGGGATGCACACTGTAATTGCTGATAAAAACAAATTTCTAGGTATTGGACTAAATAATTCTACATACATATACCATGTTTTTGTTTGCCAATTTTACATAATAAATAAAAAGAAAATAATAAATAAGAATAAAACGTTCTCTTAAATATTTATGAAGTAGTTTAAACTTTGCTATGAATCATGTTATGAAATCAGAACAGGATATGATCCTTTATCCCCGGGAAGCAATATATTATTGCATGTTACCAAAAATGTATTTATTCATAAACTTTAAACATATAGGTCCAAAAACTTTTCATGTCTTTCTTCTCTTGTTTTTAAAACTCTGCTAAACTCTGCTATAATAGATGCACCAACAATATCCGTTTTTTATCAGGTTAAACATATACATTCTTACTTTAGACATGTT
Organism: Pseudolaguvia tuberculata; assembly: GCA_026260255.1. Classification (NCBI taxonomy): domain Eukaryota; kingdom Metazoa; phylum Chordata; class Actinopteri; order Siluriformes; family Sisoridae; genus Pseudolaguvia; species Pseudolaguvia tuberculata. The sequence goes on along the minus strand of JAOTRA010000003.1, from coordinate 10,424,462 downwards.
TTTATTTTTGAAGGCCGGTGCAGTGGCGTAATATTTAGCATGGTTTCCAGGTTTGATTCCCAGGCCGAAGATCTTTCTTGATTTTGCATGTTCTCCCTGCACTTGTATGGCTTTCCACTGTGTACTTTGGTTTTCTCACACCGTCCAAAAACATTACATTAGGTTGATTGGTGATTCGAAATTGCCCATAGGAGTGAATGTGTGTGTGAGTTGTTGTTCGTCTATGTGTGCACTGTGATGTACTTGCAACCTGTACAGGGTGTTCCCCTGCCTCTCGCCAAATGTGTGCTGGGATAGGCTCCAGCAAACCCCTCATGACCCCAAATTAGGGAATAAGCGGGGAAAGAAATTGAATGAATGATATTTTTAAGGAACTAAGTTTGCAGTCTGCCATATCGGTGTTGTTATAATTCATTTTAAAATTTTCCACACATTCTTTTGATGCTGCTGGAGTCTTTGATAACTGAAAGGTCTGTCAATACCTATTCACAAGAGGTACCTGTCTTTGGTTTCAGTCATTTGGTTTTAATTAATTAATTAATTAATTAATTAATTAATTAGACAAAAACAGACAAATAGACATATAGACAAATAGACAAAAAACCACACACACTCACACATTCAATTCTATGGGCAATTTAGAATCACCAATCATGTTTTTCGACTGTGCTAGGAAACTGAAGTACCCGGTGAAAAACATGTGTCATACAAATCTGAAAACTTTGCACAGAAAGACCTCTTGCCTGGGAATAAAATCCGGGACCTTCTTGCTGTGAGGTGACCGTGAATATGCCACTGTGTGTATATATAATATAAAAATTACTATTAAAGCTAAACAGTCATACCTGTCTGAGTATGACCGCACTGTGGTAATGCCCAAGACAAAGTACATCATGACAGAAAAGAAGATCATGCTAAGTCCAAGGAGAATTGCTCGATCCTCTCCTGCCTTCAGTGCTGTCACAGTCTTTCTCTTGTCCAGAATGTCATATTCTCTGATCTTCTGGTAAATAGTCCTGGTCATTAAATATAGACATAAATATACTGGCATATTTTACAGAAAAAATGAATTATATTTTCAGTTATTTAAATGATATTTTCAGTTCATTTTCTCCTAATCAAAAGGTCATGATTAAGATAATAAGGTCATAATATTTAAAGTACGGCCACGCATTAAACCAATAGCTAAAAACGGTCACCCAATTAACAAAGCTATAATTGCTACTCAACCAGAGAAGTATGGGTTCAAATAGGATTTAACCCTTAAGAACACACACACACACACACACACACACACGCACGCACGCACGCACGCACCCACACACACACACACACACCTATTGAAGCCTATCTAGATTAAAGAGCATCGGTAATTAACAGTATGAACTAAAAAATGTATTTCTTTACAACGTCTGCATGGTTAAGACACATTCATCATTAAAGGTTCACTCTTTCTCTCCCCCCTCTCTCTCTCTCTCTCTCTAAATTGCATTTAAATTAGATTTTAATTTAACTAAAATTAATTCACCCATGGTACATGCAGCTATTAGTAAATGCTCTTTTTAGAGAAATTAATATTTAGCTCTTGTAAGAGAAGCACGTGTTTAGGCTTATATAACTGTTTATTTAACAATAAATACAGTATACTAACTGTACATGAGTAATATTATTTTAGAAAATTAGAAACTGGCTTTATTATTAATTATTTTAGTTAGTGGACAAGATAAAAGTAAAAGACAAAGCAAACAAGTAACTATTATGACATGAACTGCTAACTTACCTTCTTTCATTTCCTGATCCCTGGGCTCCTTTGGTTCCAGCCCATAGGAACATCTTTCCAGCACTCTCTAAAGTACTTGACAAGGAATTCCTGGATAATCTATTGGGTACACACACACATACACGCACACACACTCAGTCAACCACAAGTTCAGTTTTTGCACCTCACAACTGTTCCCTTAAGAAGGCGAAAAATGCTGTGTGTATACAAATCTTTCACAAGTGTGTCATGGCTCAACACCAGGATCACCCACAACATTACAAGAGGCTTCAATATGAGCAAAACAGAACTGGTTTAAGGCATCAACAAAACCAGGTTTTGTGCTGATAAAGTTTAGTGGGAAAAAACCCAAGCCAATTGAACACGGAAACAAAAATGACCAACACAAGTCCTCAGAAAAGAGTAAAGTGTGTATACCTGAATAAAGCAGCATCCTACAAACATAGCTGACATCAGTCGACGGGTCGCCTTCATCTGCTTTCTCATTTCCTGCTAGCTTATTTGTTATTGACTATTCATAGGAGGTGAGCAAGCAGCGGGATGGGGGATAATGAGCAGAGCGTTGGGCAGGGAAAAAGCACCCACCATGCTACTGAACCCCAATAGCATCAATGACTACCTCCCTCCCTCAGCCTTCTTCTCATTTACTGACTCACCAAGCAGGAAAGGGAACGGTTGGTGAGGGGTTTGACCACTCTTTAATGTCTCAATGTCTCCCACAGCTAGTCACTTTAGCACATAAGTGACACAAGCATTTACACAATTGATTGACTGCACACCCTTGGCTTACAGATAAAAAAAATTACTGAAATATAATTGTGTCTGTGTGTATGGCAGGGTGGGGGTAGGTGTTACAATAGTTTAAAAGGGTAATTCTCTTCAATTATTCAATGGTTTATTATTGTTGAATTAGGAAGAAATATTCAACTAGGTAAGTTCAGGCAGTAAATAAATAAAGTAATAAACACCAGGAAAACCCAAGTTCAATAAAATGACTGAATTAGACAAAGTGATAGAGCATCAAGGTTAAGCTACAAATAACTCTGATGTGGTCAAAACAATAGAACCTACTAATTATATAATACATGTCAGAAATGGTTTATTAATTTATTACACCTGTAACGCAATTGGATGCTCTTTAAGGAGCATTCCTAATCTCCTAATCAGCTACCAGTGCAAACTACTTAAGGAAATACATGACATTTCTATGAATTTTAGCAAAAAATAGATACATCAATAGAGAGAAACTTGGTTTCATATAACCAAGTATCTTCAATTTAAACACACACACACACACACACACACACACACACACACACACACATACATACATACATACATACATACATATATATATATATATATATATATACATATATATATATTTATTTCTCAATATGTGATGATGGATCACATTTGCACCTTAAAGAGAAAGAAAAAACACATTGTGTTTTCATGACACACTCTGTCCAATGGGCCTCATTAGCAATGTTATGTTCATTAGTTCTACAATCCCCAGCGCATTTATTTAAGATATAATTACATGCCTAATGTTGCTTGAAATTGTGACACAAATTAGAACAATGGTAAACTGCTAACAAAGCACTTAATTATTGATGAGGTTTAAGGGGGAAAAATTAGAATGAATGTGACCACACTGCAGAATGATTTTGCATTCTTAGTCATACTATTGTTTATCTTAACTAGGAATATGATGTTACTTATGGCTAAATAATAGCAGTTGCCTTGCTTTAAAAACACATAATAAAAAGGCAGTTATTATGGTGTTATTATTTAAAAACAATTTAACCAAGTTTGATAAAAACATATTTGATTTTAATTATGTCTTTAGTACAATACAACTAAAGGTGTCAATAACCACAGTTTATTATATATTGTTTCCATAGTTTATATATATCTCATCAAATTGTAATCCAGTTTGTGCTTATTTTCATATTTAACATTCAATAAATTTATTACATGCTCGCCTACAAGAGGTTCCGCTGTGCGATCTTTGGCCTGTTGCTCTCAAAACACACTCAAAGTATTCTACCTGGTAAGCAAAACCTGGACCAAGAAGTTATTTTGTTTTGACCCGCTATGGCAACCCCTAACTGGAGCAGCCGTGGGACAAAAAAAAAAGTAATAAAACTGTTAACAAGAAACCAATTTTACATAATTCCATATTTAATTATTGTTTGAGGCATTTGACATTTTTATGTGTATTTATTTACCATTTTCAGCTAGCAAATTGTGATTCCCTTTTAATGAGCTCTCTTTTTCAAGTCATTAATCTAATGAGAGTTTCATTACGGAATGTTTCTACTCCGATGGTTACAAAAAGATGTTGTCTAAACACATGCTTAAAACACTGCATGGAATGTTAAACATGCTCCCCTGTGGTGCTATATATATATATCTTGCAGTCCAAGGGATGGTCTGAGGTTCAGTCATCATTCCAGTTCATATTCAAAGGGGTTCAGTGGTGGTAAGAACAGGACTTTGTGTGGAACACTGGAGTTTTTCATTCTAATAATAACCCAGCATGTGATAAAGGAGCTCAAGGGCTTTATGATCAGAGTTGTGCTGGAACAGTGTTGAAGTCTTTTAGTCCCAGTGAAGAATAATGTAATGCTACAATCTACAAAAACATTCTAGACGACTGTGGGCTTCCATATTTTAGAAACAGTTCAAATAGGAACCTTATATGGATCAGATGGTCAAGTGACCAAAAACTTTGGCAATATAGTGTTGGTTGTGTTTGAGTTGCATATTATGAATTATTGGCTTAGACTGATTTTTCTTTAGCACACACTGTATTTATGGAACACATAGTGATTGGCCATACATTTTTTGTTAAACGTATCTTCTTTCTTCTCCTTTCGGCTGCTCCCGTTAGGGGTCGCCACAGCAGATCACTCTTCTCCACACTACCCTGTCCGTTGCATCTGTCTCTTTCACCCCAACTACCTGCATATCTTCCCTCACCACATCTATAAACCTCCTCTTTGGTCTTCCTCTTTTCCTCC
>JAOTRA010000003.1:10347547-10360162 GCA_026260255.1 Pseudolaguvia tuberculata | reverse complement strand
CTGTGGGAGGAAACCGGAGCACCCGGAGGAAACCCACGCAAGCGCGGGGAGAACATGCAAACTCCGCACAGAAAGATTCCCGGATTCGAACCCAGGACCTTCTTATTGTGAGGCGACTGTGCTATCCACTACGTCACCGCGCCGCCTGGCCTCAGCATTTGCATAATAAATTATTTGCTTTTTTAAACAATAGTATGAGTATACTAGTGGTCTAGGCAATGTTGAAAATCTATAATCTCTATACAATCCTTGAATATCATACTATCATATTAGTCATTAATTACCACTATAGACCATAGAACAAAATTAAAAAGTTAAAAGACAGCTTTAGTTAAAGTTAAAATTGCTCAATTTACATTAATACGAAAAATCCAGGTAATCAATCATATACATAACAAGAATAGCCAGTTGTTTGTCAGTGGTTTATTTATATAATTGTATAATTATATAATTGTTTATTTGTTGCCTGTGCAAACATGGCTACCAGGAGCTGCTGAATTTTGTCCTAAAAGTACATTTGCATAGGAGCCAACTGTATGTCCATAATTTCTTTAAACATTTTCCTCAGCCTTAAATATTTACAAGGATTTAATAGATCTTTAAGAGAAATAAGGCAAATGTGGACCAAGTATGCATGAATTATACCGCAGTCAAATACACAAACCATTAAAGTCTCCTAAGAGTGAACTAGATAACATAGTTGGTATTCTGTTCACTGTTGGATGACCAAATGGTTAAACCATAATTGATTGGTATCTGCAAATCAATTGTGTGGAACGAAAAAATGCAGTGTCTGGAAACAATTTCTTTCAACTATGCTGTGTCTCTGCTGTTGATTGTCTGTGGTTTATTGCCTAATATTTAATTTACATTGTGTTTAGGAACATTAAAACCCACCCATTGTTATAGAAAACATAGCTTGACAACACTGCTGTAACACAGTGTTAGAAATGGACAAACCTTCCTGTCTTGGAGAAGTTAAAAAGGCCATTCAGATTCATATCATCTTTATCAGGTTCTGGTATCTGTGCTTCTGGTAAAAAGCACACAGGATAGTATAAAGTGTTGCCCAAACTGACCAAGCTGTAGAATCATACAGGCAATCAATAACAAAGGATAAATACTAATGATAAGCGCTAAAGAAAAGGGTTTGCTAACTGGTTCCATTTAAAATTTGAAACTTTTCAAGTTTCAGCAAAACATAAAGAAATGACTTGATTCTTATTACCTTTATCACCATCTATAAAAAATAACAGGTGGGGGAACTTTCTTAAACTGACTTAAGGTGTTGGACAGATACTAGAAAGACCAGGGTTTGATTGCCAGCACCAACAAGCACCCACCCTAGGGCTCCTGAGCAAGACCCTCAACAGCTAATTGCACAGCTTATTCCCTAATTCGGGATCACAGGGGTCTGCTGGCGCCTATCCCAGCGCACATAGGGCAAGAGGCAGGGGTACATCTTGGACAGATCGCCAGTCCGTTGCAGTGCACACATAGCCGAACAACCACTCACACACATTCACTCCTACGGGCAATTTAGAATCACCAAACAACCTAATGTACATGTTTTTGGACTGTGGGAGGAAATCGGAGTATCCGGAGGATAGGCGTGGGAAGAATATGCAAACTCTGCACAGAAAGATTCCTGGCCCAGGAATCGAAACCACTACGACATCATGCCACCCTCCAAACCGAAGTCTTCTGTGATATTTCTTAAAAAAATGTTGCGGCTGTGGTTAAAGTGTTTGGCAATTTGTTCTGGATAAGGAGAGTCTGTAAGATGACAGAAATGTAAATCTAAAGTCCGGAATTATGAATGTGTCTCTAATGACTAATACGATCAATAGATTGCTATCATTTATTATCAGTTGTCAGTTATTTATTGCTTATCTGTTTAGGCAGAAATGTCCCACCAATCCTATCTTATCTATCTTTTCATTTTGATTGTATGGCCTGTTAATAAACAATTAAGAGATTAAATCACAAATTATCAGCTTTTGCTGTTATAACATTGTTTTTATTCATCAGCCTTACAGCAGAGAGCTTGAATTTCCAGTTTTATTTTTTTCTGCTAGGACAATAACATAAGATTAGTTGTTACTTCATTGCTGGCTATTATGTTGTAGACACATTCCAGTTTGCAGTAGAAATATGATGTGTTTACCTCTAACACTCAAATCTAAAAATAAATTCCATTATCAGTACTTGCTAAGTGGTAACTCCGTCTGCTGGGCCCCTGAGAAAGGCCCTCAATTAACCCTTGATTGCTCAAATCTTAATTGAGTTGAATTATTTATTTATTATTGTTTAATGCAATTTTCTGGGCGGTGCGGTTGCATAGCGGATAGCGTAGTGGATATTGCCTCACATCAAGAAGGTCCCAGGTTTGATTCCCAGGTCGGGGATCTTTCTGTGCTGAGTTTGCATGTTCTTCCCGTGCTTGTGTGGTTTCCTCCGGGTACTCCGGTTTCATACCACAGTCCAAAAACATGCAGATTAGGTGGATTGGTGATTATAAATTGTTTATAGAAGTGAATGTGTGTGAAGGGTTGTTTGTCTATGTGTTACCCTGAGATGGACTGGCAACCAGTGCAGGGTGTACCTCCGCCTCTCGCCCTATGTGAGCTGGGATGGGCACCAGAATTTTGTGACTATATGCTTGGTGACGTCTCGTCTAACTTATCCATTAGACTGTGAGAGCAATAAATTCACACAACCCTGTGAGGCAAGAGTGGTATCCACTAGCCCATAAAGATGCCCCGAAATGAGTTTAATAATTCGAAGAGAATTTAAAGTCTTTCTGTATTAGAGCATCTGCCAAATGCTAGAAATGTAAATGTACTAGAAATGTAAATGTTGAAATAAAAAGAATTCCTAAATGTAGCTGCTTAACTAGGGAAGTGATAGCACAGTCGTTAAGGTGTTGCATTGTTTATTGGAATATCAAGGTTTCATCTCAGCACAACCAGCCTGAAACAGTGGGGCCCTAATCAAAGCCCTTAACCTCCATTTGTTCAGTGGTAAACATTATGAGTGTCTTCTGATCTTCTTCTTGTTGTTACAATGCCGTCAGTCTAATAATTACTTGGGGGCAGTAATAAATAATTGGGGGCAGTGGTGGCTCAAATGGTTAAGGTTGAGTTGTTGATCAGTAAACGGGGAAGACCTGGGTTCTAGCCCACCACCGCCAAGGTAAAACCTGGGCTCAAGTCCTTGAGCAAGACCCTTAACCTCTGCACATGTCCAAACCATCTCAACCTAGCCTCCCTCACCTTGTCTCCAAAACATCCTACATGCGCCGTCCCTCTAATAAACCAATTTCTAACATTACTAAGATGGGATATCTTAAGAAAAACATTTCACTATATGTTGTACTGTGTATAATCATATATGTGACAAATAAATTGACTTTCTTTCTTCTTTCTAATAATTGTGATATTAACCGATAATAGAATGTCTAATATCGCTGTTGTAGCCAATTGGAATTGTTTGAATGTACACTGGATGTCAGAACAAACCATCATATATGTATTGTAAAAAGAGAAGACTTCAGTGTATTATACTTCATCCTCAACGGTTCCTTTGAAATTGATTGATGTAACACCCAGCGGCACTATGAGACCTGTCAGACTGATCCACACACGTGTGTGTGTGTGTGTGTGTGTGTGTGTGTGTGTGTGTGTGTGTGTGTGTGTGTGTGTGTGTGAAGGTCAACGAGACCAAGGAAAGACAGCAACTAAAGCTTTAAACACTGATGACACGCACTGCTGAACAATAGCCTTTAGAAAGAACCATATCCACCTTTTCTCCATTTTTCCAAACGACATACAGTATGTACTTCATACTATGGCACTTTTTTAGTAGTAGATGGTGGCTATGAAAGCAGCAGTGCAATATACAAACCAATGATGATGTCAGCTTGTTATTGACTTGCCAAGTCTGAATGACTGAGCAAAGGAGAGGGGGTTGGGTGGAATCTAGCTATTGCAGCGGAAAGTGCCCAGCCAGACAAAAATGAGTCCACGAGCCAATGTAGGGGGAGGGGTGGGATCCTGCAGCTTCTCATAGCACCAGACACAGGCTTTAGCTGCAGCTTTTCACTCATTTACTCATAATATTCTCTCTCTCTCTCGCTCTCTCTCTCTCTTTCTCTCTCTCTCTCTTTCTCTCTCTCTCTCTCTCAAAGTAGAATTCCTTTCTACTTTGTGAAACCAGAAAAGTCAGAATAAACACAAAATATTTCAGTACGGTTGTGGCAAGGTTTGAATTCGCTGAAGTAAAGAAAGAAAATTTGTTGTCTAGATGGGTGTGGTAATTTGTTAAAAAAAAAAAAAAAAAAAAAGAAGTTACAGGGAAAATGGGGCTTGAAAATTGCAAATTGTGTATATTCTTTCAACAGGAAATGGCTAAAGGTGTCTGCCAACAACCACACGGGTCTTGAGTCAGACAGTGGAAAAAAAAACAACAACGAAGCCCTGGAAAGAATTTTATTCCCTTCCCCCTATGACACATGGCACAATGCATATAACGTTTAACGAATCTAAAAAACATTAAACAATACCGGTAACTTTAGGAACTGAATCTTGTGAGTACAATATTTACGAAATCTTTTCAATCTATTGACATAAATAATATATTAAGCTTCAGCTGTAACATACTGTGTTATAAAATGTTATTCACTTACGTACAGACCAGACCACCAACGCTGAACCCTTGAGCAAGGCCCCTAACCCCCAATCGCTTATTGTATAAATGAAAGAAATCATTTTGGGATACGGGCGTCGGCCATATGCTGTGAATTTGACAGGTTACATAACTGTAAAAAAAATTGGTTTTTTTTAGAGTTTATGTATGTTATTCATAATTGTTTAAAGAAATTATGAATTATGAATATTGAATTAACACTTTTTCACCACATCAAATATATAGTATATATATGCTGGGCCCCTGAGCAAGGCCCTTACCTCAACTGCTCAGCTGTACAAATAAAGTGAAAGTAAGTCAATGTGTGTAAGGCCATCTCGCCAAATACCAGAAATGTAAATATAAATGTAAAATGTTATTTAAATGAATCCTTAGGGTGGCGTGGTGGCGTAGTGGTTAACACGGTCGACTCACAACAAGAAGGTCCCAGGTTCAATTCCAGGCCAGGGATCTTTCTGTGCAGACTTTGCATGTTCTCCCCGCACTTGCGTGGGTTTCCTCCGGTACTCCGGTTTCCTCCCACTGTCCAAAAACATGCATATTAGGTCAATTCGTGATTCTAAATTGGCCATAGGAGGGAATGTGTGTGTGTGAATGGTTGTTGTCTATGTGTACCCCTACCTCTCACCCTATGTGAGCTGGGATAGGCTCCAACAGCCCTCCGTGACCCAAAATTAGGGAATAAGCCGGTTAGAAGATGAATGAATGAATGAATGAATGAATGAATGAATGCCTATGAATGGACAAAAACCTCAAGAATCTCAAAAGAATGATTATAGATAATGCCTGTACTATTTGGAGATTTTTGCTATAAATATAGAATTTTAACACAATGTTAAAGCTGCTGTATTAATTAATCATCACCTCTACTGTCTGGTATTAACGTATTATATATGCACACAGAAAAATACTGCCCCAAAGTATCTCCACCTTTCAATATATTCTAAACATGCATGCAAAAAGGACAGACACCGAGTATGGATTTGTTTACCCGTCCTAGCTTTTGTTTGATCATAGATACGCCTGGTTCATGCACACACAAACACACCCCAACCTCCACTTAAGAAAGCACAGGGTGATTTGATTTCAGAACAGCCGTCTTTATATGGCAGGGCTTTAACCCCTGTCCTCATGTCTACTATGCTGTAACTCCGATTAAGTATGTTGGTATGTCCCGTCACCCGTCATTCAGTGGCTTTGTTTTCAGAGGCGCACAAAAGGAGAGCCTTTTGTGGCAAGCAGCAAACAATTGCTTCTTATCCTGCCTGCCTCCTCTTTCTCTGTCTCTCTCTCTCTCACTCCCTCTCTCTTTCTCTCTTTTTCCCTCTATTTTTTTTCTCTCTTTCACTCACTCTCTCCTTTTCTAGGTCCCTGGTGTGAAAGACCAGATGGCTGCCTCTCTGGAGTTATCTAGAGTTTCAGTCAAACAAGAGATCCTTGTCACTGACTGGCTTATTTCTACTTAAACTTGTTGTTGATGATATTATAAAGAAATTATGGAGGGGAAAAAATTAATGACCAACTGCATGTTTCGTGAATTCGACATTTTACTTTCTTATACTTTGATTGAAGAGTGAATCATACTCACTGTTTTGTACACATGTGTAAAATGGCTGCCGGTATCCTGCCGTCATTTGATGCATCGTTACCGAGCTAAATGAGCAGAAGTAATGGAGCCCCTTGTGATACACTGTGTGTTACTGAATAAACAAACATCACGACTCTCAAAAATATTCTAGACCGTTATTAAGTATTATTGCAGTAATAAATTTATTCACCTTCTATACTCCCTTATTATACTCCCTATACTCCCTTACTAATTCATGAATGGTGAAAGGCAGGACCTGGGCAGGTTGCCAGTTCATCACAGGGCCACACATACCTATTCAATCCTATTGGCAATTTAGAATTGCCAATGCCAACCGTTTAAAATCTATGAAAGGATTTGTTTGGTTTAAGGGTTGCCGAATTATAATAGCAATCATGCAGGTGTCAAATAGTTTGAGTTGGGTTGGAGTTTATAATTAACTTTTTATGGGAATAATAAAAAAAAAAAGTCAATAAAATTCTGTTGAAATATAATGTTGTTGGAAGTGTTCATTGTCTATGTTTATCAATTAACACAGGGGAAAGGAAATGAACAAAAGGGAAATTGAAACCAAATCAATTTTTGTTGTGACATTTGACTACAGTTCTTCCAGTATACAACACTTCTGGTTAGACTTCTTCAGAGATCAGCTGGGTGTACTTCAGTTTCACTGTGCTTAGACATAACATTTTGTAATATGTAGGGAAAGTGCTCTCATAGCGGGTTTGGACTTCTAATTGGTGGATTGGGGCTATTTTCCCAGCAGCACCGAGCTCCCACTGTTAGACCCCTGAACAAGGCTGTTAAACCCCATTTGCTCAGTTGTTTAAATAAGATAATTTGTAAGTCATTTTTGGTAAGGGTGTGAACATGAGTATTTATAAATGCAATATATAAATGCAAATCCCTTTGCATTATATCACTTTATTATAATAATAATTAATTAATTCATTCATTTATTCATTAATCTTCTTACCTGTTTATTCCCTAATTCGGGGTCACAGGAGTCTGCTGGCACCTATCCCAGCGCACATAGGGTGAGAGGCAGGGGTACACCCTGGATGGGTTGCCAGTCCATCTCAGGGCAACACACAGACAAACAACCATTCACACACACTATGGACAATTTAGAATCACCAATCGACCTAATCTGCATGTTTTTGGACTGTGGAAGGAAAAAACTCAAACAAGCGTGGAGATAATAATAATAGGAAGAAGAAGAAAAACAAAAAGAAGAAGAGGAATAATAATAATAATAATAATAATAATAATAATAATAATAGGTGTTTATTTGTGATCAGAGCTGAAGGGTTAAATGAAGGGAACCAGCGGTATCAGACTGCCGGTGATGGGGCTCGAAACCAGAAATTCATGACCTTCCAATAAACAACCACTTAGTGCCTTAACCATTTCAACCATCAACCACAGCAAGTGATTCTACTTTTTAAAACTCTTTAAACATTTACACTTTTAAGATTCATAAAAAATGTAAAACATATAATAAATCTTAACATGCACTATTCCTTTATGGTGTACTTTACACTGGCAGAAAATTGATTACTCCTTTATCTTTGCAAGATAAACCCTTCTTTATCAAAAGCCCAACCCTATCAACTATAACCTAACTTTTTAATAGTTAAAGACTTTTGCCTAACATTTACTGGCCCACCTGACTCAATCCCTATGGTTGCATTGCTTTTATTCTGTAGGCAGCTGCTGGTTTTTTAATTTTACATATGTCTTTGCATGTGACCCCTTTGCAGCTTTACCTAAATGTTCTTTCACAACTTTCAAGAAAATCTGAGTTTTGCTGTTAGCCCTTAAATGCTTAAAAAAGAAAGATGTCTTCTTAGTTTGAAGAACGATCACTATTACAAAACTCAACCCATAAAGAAATCCAAAAAAAAAAATGACGGATGCAGAGCAAGCACAGAGATCCCAAGTTTTATTAAAATCATTTATGACTTTTTTCCCACCAATTTTAAAACTTTGAGGAATGCAGCGGTCAAGACTAAATTTGTGATATCTCATCAAATTGTAAGAAACGGTAAGACAAACAATGTTTGGTGGATTCTGCAACACTAATATGCTCTAAGAGGAAATAGGTTTTTGTGAATGTGCCGCAGTCCTAACTGTAACAGGACAAGTCAAGACCATCAGAGGAAATCTGCAGCTTCAGCTGCAATACAAAGCAGACAACTTTGACTTTTCCAGCTTGGCTCTGGCCAATTTCTTTGTCCAGGACTTACTTATATTTTTATGTGCTATAATGAAAAACTTTGAGATGACTGAGGATCTGCCAGTGCCAGCTATGCTGTTTATTAAAGGGACTACCATGGGCAGCAATTTGTTCACATAAGTAAATTCATGCATGGACAAACCGGAAAAAATGGCCTGTTGAAATATTACCCAGAACGTAAATTGATATTTCTCCAGAGACAGAGACAATTTAAAATAAAGAACTCTCAATTTGAAAAATGTAAGATCACTCAAATCCTTTTATAAGACTTGGGATCTGTTCTTGGACTATATTAAAGACCTACCATGTGCAACTGTAACTGGTACTATGTAATAATTGTCATTTCTAGTTATGGCATTTTCAAAGAAAATAAATATACAAATATTTATCACCTAATTTCATCCATTTATTATCATTCATTCATCTACTAACACACTTATTTGGGGTCACGGGGGTCTACTGGAGCCTATACCAGCACACATGTTAACCACTACGTCACTGCGCTTTGCCTTTATTATTATTATTATTATTATTATTATTATTATTATTATATACATTTAATGCTATGAAAAATTTAGTCAAACTAGGTAGACATGCTATCATCACTAATGTTACAGATGTTTTCACCAGCCTTTAATATAGTCTATGAACACAGTGTTAAAGTTATCCAGAGCGACTTACATTTGGTCTCTTTTTTTACAAATGAGCAATTGTGGTTTAAGGGCCTTGCTCAAGAGCCCACAGTGGTTGCTTGGTGAGGTGGGATTTGAACCCCGGTCTTTCTGGTATTAGTCCAACACCTAATGAGATAAATGGAAAACGCATGTAAAAATGTATTGATATAAGGCGGGCGACGCTCACAACAAGAAGGTCCCGGGTACGATTCCAGGGGCTGTTTCTGTTCAGAGATTGCATGTTCTCCTCAAGGTTGCGTGAGTTTTCTCTGGGTACTCCGATTTCCTCCCACAGTCCAAAAACATGTACATTAGGCTGATTAGTGATTGTAAATTACCCATAGGAGTGAATGTGTGTGTGTGTGTGTGTGTGTGTGTGTGTGGATTGTTGCTAGATGCTTGTAGTTACTAGTAAGGGCTAGTCACCATTTTTATATCAAACAACTGATGTAACTTTGGTGAAAATAACCTTTAGCCAAATGCAGTTAAATATTTAATAATAAATAAATAAATAATTATTTTAATATTAGAAAATGTGTAAATTAGACAAAACACTAACTCTCTTCTCCTTAACTTGGACTACATCTACCAACTTCCATCCTCTGCTCATGAGGCACTACCTCGCATCAAACTGTGATAATTGGTGAACCTGAACACACTGGAAAGTCTTATTACTACCTCACCTCACCTCACGTTAATTCCGTTCATGAGCATTTCCTTATATCTGAACACGATTTCTGACTGAAAATAAATCGGTGCTAATGTTTGTTACCTCTGGGTTAATAATGGATTTTCTCCTTGTTTGTAATTCTTTCCTCATTTTACAGTGTTTTCATCTGTTTTTACATGAAAGAAACTTTTAGGTCCAGATCTTCAACAAACTTTTTTGATTTTTGTGTTTTTTAATAATAAAGTTGTATTTAAAGAAATAGCTCCCTCTGTTTATAAAATCTGTTTATCTAATCTGATTTTTATTCCGATGCAATAAAAGGAAGATTTTATTGTTGAGCAGCGAATCAGGTTACAGTTACATGATTTTATGGTGAGTCTTTCTAGAGTGTGAGCATCCCTTGAAGTAGGACCACTGCTCGGCCAGCGATGTCAACCCTGCTGTCTCCTATAAGTTCCAGCTCAAGCTCACCACCACGTCTGGAGCACTGGTAGGCTGACACAAGAACAAAAACCAAAGCATCAAGATCGATGAATAATACATGACATAATAGTTAAACCTTATTTTAGGCTTTAGACAAATACTACTAGTTGCAACGGTTTTATTTTTATGTGATCCACTTTTAACCCATTAACCCAAGTAGTTAAGCATTAGTCTGTTTGTTGTATATGGTTAATAGAGATGTTTCAATGTTTTACACAGGGTGTCGAGGGACAACGTTCCTAAAACAACCTTGATAATAGAATGATGTTTAAAAAAGGGAATGAAAGAATAATGACTTGTTATAGTTATGACTTATGGACAGGGGAGAAATGCCACTTATCTGTGATTTCAGATGCAAAGTTAACATCAAATTTTATATAAGTTTTTGTTGCACAGCATAGACCATTAGAGCTCATTACCTAACATTTTCTTCTTTCCTAGTTGTTCAGACCAGTAAGCAGCAAGAACTGTATGAGCAGAACCTAATGGGGGAAAAAGAGTAGAGAACATCAGGTAGCTGTACCAAACAAATGCCAGTAGGGGCAATTGCATTCATTAAAGAGAACTTGTGTAATGTTTTTAACGGTATGTATGCTAATTTGACTTTAAGTTAAGACATGAAGCATGTGGGAGGGTGAAGAGCATTCAGGCATTATTTCAGGAACAGGTTTACTCTTCCCATCTCCCCACCTCCTCAGTGTAACGCCCTATTAAGAGCAGTGTATTGAGTAGGAGTTTACCAGTCACTGGATCTTCAGCGATTCCTACCCACGGTGCAAAGTTACGAGAGTAAAAATCATATCCTGGTGATAAGGTTGGTGCTCCTTTTACTGTGATGATTAGACTCTTAATACTTCCGCTGTCTTCACTTTTCAGCAGAGCATCACTCACTGGACTCAGAAACGTGAGCACAGACCTTTAACCAAACATCAAGTTTTTTTTAGTTTTTTTTAGGTACCAACCTTTTTTGACAATAGTAATTTAAACAGTGTATCTGAACAGATGATCCTGTACCTGTCACATGTGTCCAACAATCGCACTAGCAGTTTCTTTGTTGTTTTACAGTAACAAACCTCTTGAACAGGCAGGTCTCCTACAGCAGCCTGCAAATTTTAGGAAAATTCCAATAGCTGACTTTTTTTTCCTGATACTTTTAATACACATGTAAATTAAATTTTTAAAATGGAAATATACTCTGGGTTTTATTATTACATCAATAGTAATGTAAACTGAGGAGTAAATTTACTTAAATGTTAACTTACCTTTAGTATGTCGTTAAATTTCTTTCTGTCCTACATGGAAAATACAGACACAGATATACAACCAGGTCTATAAATACGGATCGGATGGCACAATATACATGTGCTGGTCGTATAATTAGAATATCTGAAAAAAAATTTATTTATTTCACGAATTCCATTTATTCATGTATACATTCATTCCACACAGACTGATATATGTGCGCTGGGATGTGTTTATTTCTTTTAATTTGATGACTATAACTAAACTAATGAAAACCCCAAATTCAATATCTAAGAAAATTAGAATATTACTTAAAACCAATTTAAAAAAAGGTTGTTTTTTTTTTTTTGCTTGAATTACTGCAGCAATGCGGCATGGAATGGGGTTGATCAGTCTGTGGCACTGCTCAGGTGTTATGAGAGCCCAGGTTGCTCTGATGATGGTGGCTGGCCTTCAGCTTCTCTGCATTGTTGAGTTTGGCATTTCTTATCTTCCTCTTCACAATACCCCATCGATTTTAAAGTCCAGGTCCTTAAACCAGGTAACAGTAGCTTTGGCACTGTGTGCAGGTGCAAGTCCTGTTGGAAAATGAAATCTGCATGTGGTATACAGCTGCGTAGACCTTGGACCTCAGAAAACCTAGTGGACCAACACCAGTAGGTGACATGGCACCCCAAACCATTTTTTACTTAAAGAATTGCTTCTGTCTGCATATAACGCCTAGTTTCTCCAGATTTTTTGAACATGGTGATTTATTTTTTTATTGGCCATGAATATCAAGAAGCACGCTTGCCTCACAATAAGAAGATCCTGGGTTTGATTCCTGGTCAAGAGTCTTTCTGTGCAGAGTTTGCTTGTTTGGGTTTCCTCTGGGTACACCATTTTCCTCAGACAGTCCAAAAACAGGTACATTAGGTTGACTGGCTCTAAATTGCCTATATCGTGTGTGTGTGTGTGTGTGTGTGTGTGTGTGTGTGTGTGTGTGTGTGTGTGTGTGTGTGTGTGTGTGTGT
>JAOTRA010000003.1:10322175-10332179 GCA_026260255.1 Pseudolaguvia tuberculata | reverse complement strand
TGTGTGTGTGTGTGTGTGTGTGTGTGTGTGTGTGTGTGTGTGTGTGTGTGTGTGTGTGTGTGTGTGTGTACAGTATGGGAAAGGTTGTTCTGCATTACTATTAATGTTGCACAAATATATACTTTTTAGTATCAGCTTTCTAATTAAAATGCACAATGCCAAATATTTAATAATTATGTAGTATATGTATAACAGTATTCAAGATGTGGATGTTGCAGTTTAAACAGTTTTTCCATTTTGTTCCTTATAGATAAAATCATTCATAGAATACACTGAATTGCCCATGTTATATAGACTAGCACATGAGTATAACAGCATAGGTCAAGTTTGTAAAAGTGACTTTTTAGATTGTAAAAACCAAACCTTTTAGTAAAATACGAGATTACTAAAAAAAAAAAGTGAAAACAAATCTAAAAATACAAAGTTAAAGGCATCCTTTTAAAGGCTGTTTGTGTCAGTGCAAGAGTGTGTGTTACTAAATGTGTCACAGATTGATGACAAAAATCTCCTTGTGTGCATTCGTTTGAAGCGTCTAGACCATCATACGTTCTGAGATTATGGCCTTTGTGGTCCTAAAGAGTGACATGCGGATAATGATCGGAAAGACTCAACAACTGTGAAAGAAAGTCTATGAGCAAAAGTCTTGAGTGCCTAAGAATGGGCAGTACACCTTACCTTTAGACAATGGATTAACTGCTAGGCTGACACCTTGTTTAATATCAAGTGTTTATAGATGCGTTGTATTGTATTGTTTTAGATTTGGAGTATGAAGCAGGACACGTGTGTTCATGACTTGCAAGCTCACAGCAAAGAAATTTACACTATAAAATGGAGTCCAACCGGCCCTGGCACCAACAATCCCAATGCCAATCTCATGCTTGCCAGGTAAAACCTTATGCACCATTTACACTGTACGTTGTGAACTGTTATACATACTATGTATTATAGTGAGTTATTCTTGTTTTTTTTTTTTTTTTGAATGACCTTTTCTCCAGTGCATCCTTTGATTCCACTGTTCGGCTATGGGATGTAGATCGAGGTATCTGCATCCACACATTAACCAAACACCAGGAGCCGGTGTACAGTGTCGCCTTCAGCCCAGACGGACGCCATTTGGCTAGCGGCTCATTTGACAAATGTGTACACATCTGGAATACGCAGGTAAAAGACTTTAAATAATGTAAATGTTTAATTTTTTTTTTAATTATTCTACAGTTATTGATGTATTTTGTTAGGCCGTTTCTCATAATTCAATTTGGTAGCCTTTTTGCAGCTGCTTTGACGGGGTGAAGCATATGGAAGTTTTTCGTTAACTTTCATTGACAGTTTCAGTCTATGGTTTGCTGTACACACTTCCATTAGCTCTTACTTATTGGAGGGAAATAACAGTTTTTAAATCAATCACTTGCTCTTTGGAAGACCAGTAAGACCTGGCTTCAAGCCCCATCACAGCCACTGTCTGGGTCCATGGCATTTAACTCTTCTTGCTCCAGGGGCATCACATATCTGACCCCAATGTACTTTTATGTGAAGAAGTAAATTTTACTTGGCTGTAAATTACTACTGTTGAATAAACTCCATCACCCCTTCTTACCCTTGTGTTTGTGAAAACATTTACAGCATTACATTTATTAACTCTTATTTATCTTTTTTAATACAACTGAGCAATTAAAGCTTAAGGACCTTACTCAGACACCCAATGATGGTACCATGCTGCTGGAAAAATCAAAGCCTAATCTTCCAATTAGAAACTACCTTAACTATTATGCTATAGCTGCTACCATTTTGTAATATATATGAAATACTTGAACAGTTCCAGATAGATAGAAGGTAAAGCATTTTTCTGTCTGGTTGGCAGGTTAGATTGAATCATTTAGGTAATTCTTTTTCTTTTTTCACAGACTGGTGCTTTAGTTCATAGCTACAGAGGAACAGGGGGCATTTTTGAAGTGTGTTGGAATGCAGCTGGAGACAAAGTGGGTGCCAGTGCATCAGATGGCTCTGTAAGTACCTGCTTGTATATTACCCAACCACCAACAGCCACCTTTGTCAATATCCCTTTATGGACAATTTCCCTGACATGTGGAGAAGGATGGAACATTGGGTTTCAATAAATTGAATGCAGCAGACTTTGGCAGCAAGTGTAGGTAAAGAGACAAGTCATTTCCGCAGTTTAGGGTGAAAACCAGGTTACATACATATTAACTAGCAGAATACATTGTATGAGCTGTTAGCAAACAAACCATAATTGCAATAAGTGTGAAAATCTATTTTAAATATAAAACAAAGTGAAACCAAAATTGTTTTTGAATTTTTTACTCCTGGGTTTTTGAAAAATACTTTACAGTTTTTGCATTGTTATTTTACAGCACTTCCTTTAAAGTGCATCACACAACAAATTTAGTTTAAAATGAAAATAAACCTCTCTATAATACTTGTGTGCCTGCTGTATTGTGGCCATTATGGATACAACCAATCACCTGACATGTCACTAAAAAGTCCAGGATGTCCTTTAATTAACAGTAATTGTTAAAATAGAATTATTTTTATGTACTTCTTGTGGGGAAACAAGGACAAAGTGATTTAAACACATCTTGAACACTGCACTTTTTTCAAAGTTGACGGTCCTTTGAAGGTGGTTTCACAATAAAAATGTAGTAGTGAAATAAGGAAAAAATACCTGATCATATATAAAAATGAAGTCTATGAGGTTCACGAATAAGAATAAATATGTGAAAATATGCAGATCATGACACTTAAGAAAATTTTGATTGTATCCAAGAACTTAGATAAGCATATAGACTGATAGGAATGGTCTGTATAATTATTTGCTTGCTGAAATCACTAAACTTTCCCTGTATGCTGTATTGTCATTGGCTGTTATTGCTGCAGGATTTTAAATCGTCGACAGGTCCTAATGGGTAGTATGCCTAATATTTCACAGGCCTCAATGATACGTCAAAGTTCATAATCTATATTTAAATAGCTGTAACGGTGCACTTTGTTTAAACTGTGCAATCTGATTTAGAAACTTGCGCTAAAATATTTGAATGGATATAATTCTCTAATACTTAATTAAACTTGCCACTTGTGTGTGTCTGTCTTTAGGTTTGTGTATTAGATCTGAGGAAATAACGCTGCTTGTTGGAAGCCATGGACCGACTATGAATGTGTACATAGCCAAAATGACTGTCCCTGCCCCATGTACTGCTACAATCCCTATTGAACCATGGCCAGCCACTACAGTACAGACAGGACAAAAAAACCAAGCATCCTGACACAGCAGACCAGATCGAGTGGAAATGATTCCAACCAGAGACATGAAAGGGACTTTTGTAAGTAACAACGATGGGGAAACGCAAAAAGGAGAAGAGACACAAAAAGGACTGGTATATTTACCAAAATTTGGAAGATATTTTACTATTTGTTCTTCAAACCAATCTCATCAAAATAAACGAGCGAAAAGATTTTAATCTTTGTTGTTAGTTCCATTTCAGTGTGCACACATCTGCTTTTTTCCTCTAACACTTTTTTTTTTTGCTCTGTCTCGTTTTCAACTCTGGCATTATTAAGGTCACAGCTGCATGAAATAAGGACTCATCTTCCATTTTTGGAGCTCTGTGCAGTTATTTTAAGTCTTTTTGGTACTTTCCATGTGGCTCAGAAAACAGACACAGGAACCTGAAATGATTTAAGCTTTCGTTTATTTTTCCTTTTTAGTAGTTTTCTTGCTTTTGGTTTAATTCTGAACTCCATTGTTTTAGTTAAGGTTTGTTTGAAAGAGACCTTAATTCTGCTGAGAAGTGATGCAGAAATAACTGGCATTCGAAAGGATGCATTGTACATTACATTTGACTTTGTCCAGTGTTTGTGAAGACACAACAATGTTAACAGGTTAAATGCTTTAGCTATAATTTTAGGTTTATTTTACACTGTTTCTTTAAGAGCAGGCATTACAATAATTGCAAAAAGATTTTACAGTACAAAAATGAACACTGGACATCCCTATTTTTTTTTTAATATACCCAAATGAAAAAAGACTTGCTTTAAGTTTCATTACAGATTAATTAATAGGTTTAAAACACTGATTTATTTGCTTCATATACAAATTCAATGCTAAATATGGCGCTCTATTTTTTCTCTTTAAAGTTGTCATACCTTTTAGCCAACTGCTATACAGTCTTGGTCATTGACCATCTACCCTGATTTTTTCTTTGCTTATACTATTTAATTCACACACAATATCTACACTGATAAATTGGCTTGTCCAACCTATTCTCTTTGTAACAATTGAGCATAACAATCAATACTTATTTTTGATAAATATTGGTAAGCCTCTTTGTGCCCATAATTAATATCCAATCTCGATTATAATGCTAACTCTATGAATCCAGGTACAGGGTTGTACATGCAGGTTTATCATCATTATTAATTTTGTAATACAGTATATATAGGAGAGTAGAAAACATCATGATGATATAGCGGTCTAATCTAATAGGATAATATGAAGCCTAAGGCAAGTCTAAGTTCTGGGTTTGAAAACTGACCTACAAGTACCAATAGTATTCTGTAGTGTGTTTCTACCTGATGTGAAAGAATTAGTGACTGGCTCAGACCGCACATGATCAGCACGCTTCTGCTGCAGTTATAGAACTTTTTTTAGCTACAGCAAATAAATTCTATTATTGGCAATTAAATTCACTAAAGATCTTTGATACTAATGAGAGAGCAGAGATAATGATTGAGTATGCAGAGACCTGTGTGTTTGATAGTCTGTGTCACTTTTTTTTTTACTGTCCCAGAGGTCAGGTCTCCATATATTAAGGGTTTATGTTCCATTTATTAAACTTTATGTTCGTTTTTAACATGGTGTCGAATGAAATCGTCATCTTTAAATAGACTGTACAATCTGAACACTATTTATTACAGTCTCTAACAACCGAAGGTTCTTTTAGTTCTGTTACTCCATAATCTACGTTCCAGAACTTCTCCCACCTCTTTTCCCACCTTTTTTCATTTCCTCACTATCAATCATCCCCTTTCCAGTCCTGAAAATTTTTGTACTCTTTTAGTACTTTTGTAATTCATGTTTCTTTGTAGCTATAAAAAAAAAAAAGTTAAAAACAAACACTGAATTTGGACACCTGGAGCGTGTACAGAACTTACCCAGGCTGAGCTTTCTGGGTATGGAAATGTTTAATGGCAGTACCCACTACACCTGCCCTATGCTTTCCCGTCCAACGGTTCTTTTGGTTGCTGACCCTCTCTGCTCAGCCTTGCGTCATGCAATGCATTGATTTGTCATCATCGGATCAGAAGATCAAAATAAAAAAAAGTATATTTTGATATTACCAAGAGTGTGTGGTTCTTCTTAATAATTTAGTTATAAATATATGAAATAAGGATGCATTCTCCACAGTAAGATGGGTGGATGGATAGAGAGATGGCAGAGAGGAAAAAAGCTGTATTAGGAGAGAGAGAGAGAGAGAGAGAGAGAGTGCGATTAAGGGGAAAGAGATGGATGAGGGGTGAGATAGATAAGGTGAGATACAGAGTTGTGATAATGAGAGAGGGGGATGAATAAGGAAAAAGGTGGATTGATGAGGTTGTTTTGACTAATTAGGTCCATATACAGGTGCTGGTCATATTCTTTTCTTACCTGCTCCCGTTAGGGGTTGCCACAGCGGATCACCCCTGTGATCTGGACATTCGACTTGGAATGTTTTACGCTGGATACCCTTCCTAACGCAACACTCCCATTTATCTATTTAAAAAGTTAATTTATTTCACTAATTTACAAAGTGAAACTTGTATAACGTGTATACTTCATTCATTCCAAACAGACGGACATATTTTTGAAGTGTTTATTTCTATTAATTTTGATGAATATAACTGACAACTAATAAAAACCCTAAATTCAATATCTTAGAAAATTAGATTATTACTTAAGATACAAAGAATGGATTTTTAGAAATCTTGGCCAGCTGAAAAGTATGAGCATGTACAGAACTCAATATTTATTTGGGGCTCCATTTGCCTGAATTTTACTGCAGACAATTACTACTGGTCTGGCGTGATCAGTCTGTGGCGCTGCTCAGATGTTATGAGAGCCCAGATTGCTCTAATAGTGGCCTTCCACTCTTCTGCATTGGTTAGTATGGCATATTGCACCTTCCTCTTCACAATACCCCATAGATTTAAGGTTTTGGCATTTGGCAAAATTTATCCAGTGCAACTTACATTTGGTCTCTTTTTTTTAACGAGCAATTGTGGGTTAAGGACCTTGCTCAAGGGCCCACAGTGGTTGCTTGGTGAAGGTGGGATTCGAACCCCAGTCTTTCTGGTACTAGTCCAACACCTTAACCACTAGGCTACCACTTCCCACAAAAGGTCAAATTAAGAACAGAGATACTATGGTCCTTAAATTTTCATGTTGCAATGACCTTTTGTGTATCGCCCAGTGGTCAATGGTTGTCTTTTGGGCAACTGTCATATCAGTAATTTACCCCATGATTGTGTACAGATACCATTTATGAAGGCCTTGATGAGTGTGTGACACCAGTGTATGTACCATCATGTCAGCTAACTCTTTCCCTTTACCAGTCATAGTACCAACATTTAAAGTACCACACAATTTCCATTAGTACCCTGTCAGCTAACAGTACCTGTGGCGGTCGTTGTTAACCTGGGCCTTGACCGATCCAGTGTAAAATTCTGATTTGTGATCCACATATTTGATTTGATTTTACGCTGGATGCCCTTCCTAATGCAACCCTCCCCATTTATCTGGGCTTGGGACCGGCACTAAGAAGGCACTAACTTGTGCAACCCAAATGGCTGGGTTAAAATAATATAAAACCATTAAACTGCACAAATGTAAAAACCTATTTATTTATTTTGCTTTATCACAATGGAAAATCACTGTTACATCTAACAGTCATTCTTTACTGATTTTCATCTTAATACAAAACACACAATATATACATTAAAATGTATACTTCATGAGAAAACCTTAGTACTGTGTATATTCTTGGCCCACAAAGGAAACAATGGGAGAAAGTCAATTTGTCTCAAACATTGATAGTGATAAGGTGTGGAAATAAGATTATTTGTGGGCGGCACGGCTTGACGTACTCTACTATCTTCCTTAACAATTTAATAAAAATGTTTTTCTGAACAATGAGAAAAGGTATGTATGTATTTATTTATTTATTTTTTTCAGTATTGCATGGGTTCAGAATGTAGCCAGTGTTTTGTATCTGCTCCATTACCTGCAGTTAGCAAGATGGCAAATGTATATTTCTCAGGCCATCGTGAAAATCAGCTTTTTCTAAGAGGAAAGTGAGAAAGCAGAGCAGTGTGTTAAAGATGCTTTCAATTGCTTTATAAATGAGCCACACAGTCTCCAGCAGTTATTGTCCACCTCTTAAACAACATGTACTTTTTGTGTTGGTGCAATAGATAATCTCATGAAGTGCTTCCACCCAAACCTCTTCCACATATGAGAGTTTGTACATTTCCAGGGGAATTTTTAGACATAGAGATCTGTTATTTAATAAATTAATTGTAAAATTTTATTTGTGATCTAGATCAGTGGTCCCCAATCCCAACCCCAGGCCTGCGAACCCGTACTGGTCCGTGGGTTAATTGTTATTGGGCCACACAAGAAATCATTAATTATATCCGTTTTATGTGTTATGAGTCTAAATGATCTTTTATTTTTACCAATGAAGAAAACGGAAGAACATACGACATCCAAGAAAAGAAATGGTTAAGGTGTCGAGTTGTTGGTTGGTAGAACAAGAAGAGCTGGGTTCTAGCCCCACCTGGGCTTAAGTCCGCCACTGTTGAGTCCTTGAACAAGACCCTTAATCCTTCCTGCTCCAGGGGCACTGTACAATAGCTGACCCTGCGCTCTGACCCCCAACTTACTAAGATGGGGAGATGCGAATAAAGCATTTCACTATATTTTATACTCATGTATAATCATGTACATGACAAAAAAGTAATCCCTTGACCCTTAAGGAGCCATAAGTGAAGTACTTGTGGGGCTTAAACCCTTGGCTGTTGTGGGGATTGAATCTAGGCCTTTCTGATGTTCCTTGGGAGTGGTGGAGCCTTCCTGGTCTTCCAATAATAAACTCGGCTTTTAATTTTATTTCATTTGGGTAATCCCTTATAAATATTATTACTAGATCACCAAAGTTTAATTCTGTTAGTTTTCTGCATTTCTGCATAGTTGTCCTAGGAGGTTCATTAGCTCAATAAACGAGATGTTTATTTAAGTAAATCAGAATGTCATTAGTGTATTATTGCCAGTTTACGATTTTCTCTATTAATTTTTACCTTCAGTTTATTGTGGATGTGAGTATTTACATTTACATTGAAGCAGTTATTTGTATGGGAAGATGTTTACCTCTGATGAATCGAAAGCCAGACATCTCAATCCACTCGACAAGCATTTCTGATGTCTGGACTAAAGCACAGCTCTTCAGCCGTGGGCTTGTTGACGGGTAAAGAATGATGCACACTATTTAAAATTTCCAGAACACTCAGGCTGAGATTGTATGCCACAACGTTGAGGAAGTAGACTGGCAAGAGCCAGTGGAGCCTGAAGAGGCTTTCACTAGCTGGCAGGGGAACAGTCATATTTCTGAAAGGCAACTGACAAGATTGTTCAAGGAGAAATCACACACACACACACACACACACACACACGATTAGACTAGACTAGACTAGACTACGATTCTCATTATACGTGCTCCCCCTTAGCAACTTGATCCGTAAACATGATGTTAGCTTCCACTGTTATAAATGTCTACACCACTGTTATAAATGTCTGCTAGTGTGAAAGTGAGGTGAAGTAAAGTTAACTCTCTGAAGGCAAGCCTGTCTACTTGCATGTATTTTCGGAAAATCAAAATTACAGCTGCAGAATCAGACTCAAATTCTTTGAGTTTATTTGACATATTTTCTCAATCATTTTTCATACATACAGCCTGACCGGACTCTGAACGTCAGTTAAATAAACTCGAATTAAGTATAAAGGAGATTGGATGTTAAGCAACTTCCTGCTGCTAAATTCAGAAAAGACGCAAGTTCTGTTACTAGGACCGCATGTAGTCAGAGATAAGTTTTGGGTGTGATCTTAGATTCTAATCTTAAATGCCCATATAGATAATATTACTAGGATAGCATTCTTTCACCTTATGAATAATGTTAAAATTAGGAATGTGCTGTCATTAAACAATGCTGAAAAATTAGTCCATGCCTTCAAGACGCTTTGCTTTCTGCTTATGTTGAGTCTGGTTCCTTTCAACGTTTCTTTCTAATCTGACTCTAGGGAGTTTTTCCTGACCACCATTGCTCCTGGCTTGCTCAAAGTCTCAGAATTATCTATTTCACTATGTACAGCTGATTTGAGACAATCTAAATTGTAAAATGTGGTCTGCAAATAAAATTGAATTGAATTGAATAAACTAAATGCTTCAAACCTTTAACTGGAGGCTAATCAGAACCATTTCAGGCATAAAAACTAAGAGGTTAAGTCACCATGAGTAATAATGTATTTTATTTCATATCTACTCTAGAAAACATTTTATGAACATACTTTAGATAAATTCACTTGACATTGTTTTACTTCTTCCTGTAAGTCTCCTTGTCAAGAGGAGCCAAAGGTGGCCTACGAGATCATAATACATCTTACCATGACACTAATATCTCATCTCATTTTCTAAACCGCTTACCCGGGACCCGGTCGCGGGGGCAGCAGTCTAAGCAGGGATGCCCAGACATCCCTCTACCCAGACACTTCCTCCAGCTCTTTCGGGAGAACACTGAGGCGTTCCCATGCCAGCCGAGAGACATAGTCCCTCCAGCGAGTCCTTGGTCTGCCTCCTCCTGGGACATGCCCGAAACACCTCTCCAGGGAGGCGTCCGGGAGGCATCCGTGACAGATGCCCGAACCACCTCAGCTGGCTTCTCTCGATGCGGAGGAGCAGTGG
>JAOTRA010000003.1:10295518-10308822 GCA_026260255.1 Pseudolaguvia tuberculata | reverse complement strand
GATCCGCATATTTGATTTGGCGCAGTTTTACGCTGGATGCCCTTCCTAACGCAACCCTCCCCATTTATCCGGGCTTGCGACCGGCACTATGAATGCACTGGCTTGTGCAACCCTAATGGATGGATTCATTAATTACATTAAATTAATTACATTAAATCATTTTGCTTTCTGCCAGTTTAAATGCCCTTGATAGAGTTTTGCCAAATAGATTAATAACATTTTTTAAGCAAAGTTAATTTTGAGTCAGTTGTTTTGGAAATAAGAAAAAGATATACCTCTAATAAGGTAAAAATATAAGTGTATCATAACTAACCCTGTGTTTTGCCAGGCGGGTTATGGGTTATGCAAAGAAAAATATTTCACTATATGTTGTTCTGTGTATAATCATTTACGTGACAAATAAAATAGAATTTGATTTGGATTCTCTCTCTCTCTCTCTGTCTCTCTCTCTGTCTCTCTCTCTCTCTCTCTCTCTCTCTCTCTCTCTCTCTCCCTCTTTCTCTCTTTCTCTCTACTTTGCCAGCTAAGCTTTATATTGTAGTGACGAGAACCTTCTTTATTAATTTCTGTAATGCCCTGATTTAGTTTTGTTTTACACTATTAGTTATTTCTAAATAAAAAAAGGTCTGGTATAAAATCTGCATCCCTTGTGAGGGTACCCCTGAACACAAAATCCAGCCAGAAAAGACAAATCAAATTATAATCTCACAGATAACACTAATAAAATAACTATATAAAGTGCAACAGAGGATCATTAAATGAGGATTGTGAGGGTTTTTTCCCTGTCTTTTGGCCAGCTTTTCGAAGTAAGCCTGTTAGCTTGTCACCAATAGGGCTATGAGCTTAATTTAGCCCTGGCAAGCACTAGGAACATTTTACTGATCAGATCAGAACAGAGTATTCTTTTCTTCTTCTTCAATAAAATGGATACAAGCTGGGTAGCTTATCCTGTCAGCTCGGCATGGCATAAAGCTGCAGCATCGAAATGCCAAAGATCTTGTTAAAGCATTAATGGTTTTGCTTTTTCACCTGCTACTTAGTAACTGCCACAAAGAATTTACTTAGAACACTATTTATTTATACAGTATGGATGATGATACCAGAAGCAGATAATGGCATGTACAGTGCATTAGATCTGATTTGGAATGCATCCATGAATATGTCTGTCACATTTAGTGACAGCCGTTTATGATAGTTAAAAGCAAAACATCTTATCGAAATTTAATCTAAATATTGTAGATATTACCAGCAACATTTTGGTAAATTTAAAGAATTAAGAAGAACTAGAAATTAACAAATAATGGAAATATAAAAGTAGTAGACCAGAAGGTTTTCTTTGATAAAATAATAATATAATAAATATATGATAAAATAACAATTATTAATCCCAATCAGTCAGCACTATGATGTGGTGCAGGAAGAGGAGATGCTCAACATTCCCTCCAGCGAGCTTGTTTCTTTTCATGTCATAAATTGCAGACACTTTACAGAGCCCACAAACACTAGGAACACATTGATACTCATCAGAACCATATATCGTGTTTTAAAAATTAGCAAATTAGTTTTTGACTGATTAGAAAAATCTAAATTAGTTTCAAAGTCAAATCAAAGACAATCAGTGCTGATAATCAAGCTGATAATTGGTCAAGTCCTATTTCATAGTTAAGGATATGATCCTAAGAGCAATCCTCTGAGAACAATAAAGAGTGTGTAGATTCAGCGTTGTGAGAACAAGCGTGAGCCATTGTGGGAAGATAACTGTAACCCAGTGAAAATTCTAAGAGTTGTTGAACAGAAGTAATTTTTAAAATAATAATTTATTACATCTGTTATACATAATTGGATAACAGTAAGTACAATATTGAAAATAAAAAGAATGGATTCATAATATTATAATATAATAGTTGCCATTTTATAGTTATCCAATCAGATCTGATTTACAATAATATAAGTCCCACCGCATTATACCTCTGGGGAGCGCCATTTTATCCTCGTTATTGTACCTCAGATGCAAAAGATGCTAATTGAAGAGCTGACAAAAATTAAAGTTTCTGAAGTTCCAATTCCTTCTTTAAACAATATTTTAACACTCTAAAACAAAAGTGCTTTGGTCAGGTGTTTTGGCTGATTTGAAAGATGATTCAAACCCAAATCAGTGAATCCAATCATCCTAGCTCAGGGATTGGGTAGGAGGTTTCTTGATTGTTACCAAGATTAAATCCCTGGCGAATCGATTCATTTGAATCAACTTTGTGCATTTTATTAAATGGACTGAACTTTGTGAACTTTTGTATAGATTCTTTCTGAGTTATTTAGTGAATCTAATTAAATATTAAATTTCACTTTAAATTAAAGTGAATCTTTTTTTGTTTGTTTGTTCTTGACTGATTGTGACAAAATCTTTTTAATTGAACTATCTGAAAATTTTTATTTTGTATTCATACTGTTTATACTGGGTGCACCCAGAGTATTTCAAGTTTTATTTATCTTCTATGTGAATTGTTCTATTAAATTATACTTTTGTAAATCTATTTCTGGTTTTGACATTCATTTCTAAACATATTACCCATTAACTGTCTCCCAGAGTCAAACCTACTGGTCCTTACTACCCTTCAATTGTGGCTACCTATAACCTACCGTACGTGTTACATAACTACACTAAAATCTATTGAGCATCTGGAGACCAATAACAGAGCATCACAATCAGCTGCTGAGAGTGAATGGCAGTTTGCATAGTAGCAGAAACAGCATTGTGTAGTCTTCTTTCCAAAGCCTGTAGTAGTTTCTGAATAATTGATGCCATGCTGGAAGAGTAGACTGTAGCCTGAAAAACAGAAATTTCATGGTCAATAACTTCATATCACTTTCACAAGTTCTATACACTAGATTGCCAAAAGACCATCAATCCACATGTGGTTCCTTTCCAAACTGTTGCTACAAATCTGGAAGCCCAGAGAGAATATTTCTTTAGTTTGTAGCATGTAGAGAGATTCCAACACTATATTCCTTAACTTATTCCTTTTTCATATTCCAAAACTCTCATTCTCAAGTTTGCATAATTGTTAATAAGCATTGTGTCAGAACGGGTGGCGGGAGTAGGATCAGGGAAAAGGAGCGCACCCAAACGCAGAATTGGCGGGTTTAAATTGTCCATTTTATTCATAATAAAAAATTATTTTTTATTATTTATAAAAATAAATAAATTAATTAAATTAAAAAACAAGACCAAGATTTAAATTAAAAAAATACCGTGAATGAGACGTGACGAGATGTGACGTGACGAGACAAGACAGGATCGCAAACTTGATCTTGATGAAAAAAAAAACCTATTCAGGGCAAAAGGGAAAAAGGCGAGATAATCCAAACACCCCTAGGAGAAAACTGCCGGCTTATAAAGCGTGCAAATCAGCATTTAACGAGCCCGTGCGCATGCCACGGTAGTGCACTGGAGACACTCATCTCAGAGGAAGGCATGACAGTACCCTCCCCTCTATGAATGCCTCCTGGCGTTCTCCTAGGGGGTCCCTCCGGAAGTAAGAGGAGCAAGATCGAGAACCAGAGACAGAGCGAGATGAGAACATGAACGAGACGAGAACCAGAACCAGACAAGAGAGAGAACCTGAGACGAGAAACAGAACCAGACGAGAGAGGGAACCTGAGACGAGAACCAGAACGAGACGAGAGAGGAAAACTGAGACGAGAATGAGAACCAGATGAAAGAGGGGACCAAGACGAGAACGAAAACCAGACGAAAGAGGGAACTCAGACGAGAACGAGAACCAGATGAGAGAGGGGGACCCTGAGACGAGAACTAGAACCAGATGAGAGAGGGCCAATCTGAACGTGAGAGGGGAACCTGAACGAGAGAGGGGAACCTGAATGAGAACATGAACAAGAAAGGGGAACCTGAACGAGAGAGGGGAACCTGAGAGAGAACCTGTACGAGAGTGGGGAGCCTGAGAGAGAACCTGAACGAGAGAAGTGAACCTTAGAAAGAAACCGGAATGAGAGAGGGGAACCTTAGAAAGAAACCGGAACGAGAGAGGGGAACCCGAACAAGAGAGTAGAACCCGAACAAGAGAGGAGAACCCGAACAAGAGAGGAGAACCCGAACAAGAAGCTGAACAAGAGAGGGGAACCGGGAGAACATGAACGAGAGATCGGAACCTGAACGAGAGAGGGGAACCGAGAGAACATGAACGAGAGATCGGAACCTGAACGAGAGAGGGGAACCGAGAGAACATGAACAAGAGAGGGGATCCAAGAGAACATGAACGAGAGAAGGGAACCTGAACGAGAGAGGGGAACCTGAATGAGAGAGGGGAACCGAGAGAACCTGAACGAGAGAGGGGAACCTGAACAAGAGAGGGGAACCAAGAGAACCTGAACGAGAGAGGGGAACCTGAACGAGAGAGGGGAACCTGAATGAGAGCATGAACGAGAGACGAGAACCTGAACGAGGGACGAGAACCTGAACGAGGGCCGCCAATCTGCTGGGTGCAAACTTGGTTGGATTATACTGTCAGGACGGGTGGGGGTAGCAGGATCAGGGAAAAGGAGCGCACCTAAACGCAGGATTGGCGGGTTTAAATTGAACATTTTATTCATAATAAAAAAATAAAAAAATAAATAAAAAAAATAAACAAACAAGAACACGATTTAAACTAAAAAAATACCGTGAACGAGACGTGACGAGACGTGACGAGACGAGACGAGACGAGATGAGACAGGATCGCAAACTTGATCTTGAGTTAGAGCATGAAGAAAAAACAATTCAGGGCAAAAGGGAAAAAGCCGAGATAATCCAAACGTCTCTAGGAGTAAACTGCCGGCTTATAAAGCGTGCAAATCAGCGCTTGACAAGACTCAGCTGCGCACCGTTAGCGCGCTGGAGACGCTCATCTCAGAGGAGGGCGTGACACAGTATTTACATCTCTTTTAAAACATACGAGCAGATGAAATGGTTATTCTAAATATTATAAATAACTATTTTCATGTTTGATCCTACAGCCTAAAACACATTAGTCCTTTTATATGAGTAAATAGTACATTTTAACGCTTATATTTATTCATTAATGTTTTCTGCAATCAGTAGTTAGGTGGGATGGACTGGAACAATAAACATAGCCATGCTAAACATACCTACTCCTTGTATTTTCACACTAATTATTAGCCTTTGCCAGTTTTTATCCAGGAACAAAATATTCTGAGAAAAAGCCTAACATTTTGTCAAACACAGAACATATTTCAGGCATTAATTTAATTAAACAAAAATTAATTTATCCTTTTTGTCAAAAATACTATTTCATCTTGGAATACAAAAATATGTTTTTCTTACTGCACTACATGTATTAAATGAATTAATATAACTGTGTCTTACACTAGTGTCTATATGGGCCTATCATTTGCATCATTTAGCAGATGGCCTTATCCAGTGATGCACAAAAATGCTTAATTGAACAGATCAATACTGGATCTGTTCAGTGATAAAGGATCTTATTAAAGATAAAGGTGTAGGAATCAATTGTCACCCCCACTCAAAAAAGAATAAATCATGGCTTTAAGCCTTCCAATTCACCAGATTACAACATTGTCTCATTATGCATGTATTTTACATGTTTCAGGTTCTATCCTGATGAGCAGCAGACTGTCTTGCTGTATTACCTTCTGCTGAGATTAGCTTTGGGGAATTTCACTGCACCACTCTCATCTACATATGTCTCAGACCGAGTCTCAGTCTAAGTAGCTCACTTACATTGTGCCTGTCGCTGATTTTCTATCAATTACAAAAGACAGCGAATTTAATGTAATTTACCTTATGATATATAAGCTAATTTGAAGCAGTTGGTCCTACAGACAACTATACGATACAGCTAAGGGTTTGTGGACACCTGAATTTGATTTGTCTGAATGCCTGAGGTTGGAGCATGGTTGTGGGATAATGCTCTTCCAACCAGAACACCATTAATGAGGTCAGACACTGATGTTGTGTGAAGAAGCCTGAGGTGCAGTAGGTGTTTCAGTTCATCCCCAGGGTATTCAGTGACATTCACGGCAGAATTCTGTGGATTGTAACAAAGCATATCATTATGGTGCTAACTTTGTGCACAAGAACACTGTCATGCTAAAACATATATGTGCCTCTAATTTCAGGCATTTGATAGCATTCTGTATAATTGTTGGGACGACCCACATGGGTGTGATGCATATTTTCAATAATGCTTGTATTTTCCTACGTGATGTCAGTGGTGGGGGGTGCATTTTGTACCTGAGCTTTCAGTGGGGACTTACCCTTACAGATAGTATAGTATATAAAGTCTTGAATTTGCTGATTTTAATTATATTGTGTTGAGTATAGTATTGATGGTTTATATAATCGCTACATGATAGTGGTAGTATTAAGAGGTTTTTTAATACCACCACTATCACATCTCGATTATACAATCCATCAATACTATACTAAACACAATAAAATTCAAATAGGAGGATGAAAAACTGCACGACACTGTGTGAGCTATTGGAATAAATGTTGAATATTAACCATAAATGATGTTTATTTTGCTGGTAATTGATCTAAATGTAGTGTAGTAGTGTTTAATAAAAAAAACACACTAATACACTGATACTGTTACATGCTCCACTAAAACAGTTAAAGCCCCGCCAGTTACATATCTGGACATTCAGATTGAATTGATTTCTGTGAAAAAGATGATTGTTAAATGGAATTAGATTGATTTTCTGCCATTCTCCGTAGCGTCTAATGTATCTTATTCATTCAACTGAGTAGGTTTAGGTCAGTGCTTAGGAGCATAGCAGTAGCAGATCTTGCAGTAGAGTAGCCTTTGAATGTCTTGACAAATTATAATTGACATTGAGTGGTGACCAGACTAGAATAAAATAGTTTTATTCAGAAATTGTCTGCAAAATGCAAAAAAATGGAGCTGTATACAATATAGATGTGTAGCATTAGGTTGTTTAGTGGTCCTGGGACTTTCTAACAAGACTGACAGCATCATAAATTTAGTTAAGCATCAGCATATGTTAACTGTGGCAGCATCTGTTTGCAGGCAACCATAGATGGATCTATTAACCAAAAACATTATTGTAGACCAAGAAAAGTTTTAAACCACATAAAGGAAAATGTGGCTTTCTCTACAGAAAAATGATGCTGATTCTGTTCAAATCAAATTAAATTATTGTCACAGCTTGTACATGCAGGAGGCATGTACAATGTAATCTAATACACATTCCCAAATTTAAAAATGAATGGAATCAATAGTTAGACAGTGTGAGAAGAGATTTTCATAGTTTACCTCAGCTGTGCTCACTACTAGTGCTACACAGAACAACTCTACTGTGTTCACTTGATTTTATTCCAGTCTTCTGTATTTACTCTAAGAGATTTATTTTCTTTCTGCAACAATCTTCCATTTTGAAATATTACCCTTAGTAAATAGTTTTTTCCCCAGCCTGGATCGATGGTGTTATTGACTTTTCTCTTAATTTTTTTTCAAAGCAGGACGTCTCAAAAATGTTCACCTGTTTTTTCTTTGGCTAGACTACAGCTTTTGCCCTATTTAAACCAAATAATAAGCAAACAGGTCAAGTCTCGTCAATCCGTTTCATCTGACACTACACATAGCTCTCTTAGAACTTCCCCATTCAAAGCTGTCCACTGAATAATGAATAGGTATCAGCTGCTTTAAACTCATACTCAAATGCTTTTGACAGGTATTGACCTGGAATGATACTGTGAGAGAATCCCTAATGCAACAGGATTTGTGAGAAGACCTGGTCTGTAAAGTTTTTTTGACCATAGATTTCTCTTGGAAGCATTAAACTGTGCTAATAACTTTCTAAAAGTCCTAATAAAGCTACTGACAAATTGGTGTAGATAGAATTAGCTTGCTACTTGCTTTAGTGTGTGAGTGGTCAAACATAAAGCTTGCGGATGTCAGATATCAAGTTTGAGTTTGTGTGTGCAAATAGTTAGATTTGATGTATGACTGTGCATGTGAAGGGGTCAGACATGAAGCCTGAGGCTATGTGTTTGTGAGTGATATGATTCTTCATGGTATATGCAAGTGTCTGATATGAAGCTTGTGTGTGTGTGAGAGCAGTCAAAACTTAAGCTTGAGAGTCCATATAAGTGGTTAGATTTTGGATGTGTGTGTAAGTGGTCAAATTTGGAGGTTGAGTGTGTGTGTGAGTGGTCAGACATAAATCTTTAGGGTTGAACGAGTGGTTAGACATAAACCTTGAGAGTTCTGTGTGAGTGGGTGTGTGTATGGACAGACATAGTAAATCTTGAGGGTTGTGTGAGTGGTCGGACATAACGCTTCTGGGTGTGTGCGAGTGGTCAGACATTAAACTTGATGGTGTGTGTGTGTGTGATCAGACTTGAAGCTTTGGAGACAAATGCCAGATTCGGTCACTTCACGATGCACTTGCAGCAATTATTTATTCATTCAGTAGGCATTACTAGATTTGTTTAGCGAATACCTACCCACTTTATACTTTAGACCACATCCACTTCTAAATATTAATAGACTTGGTACACTCTTAGTAACAGTAATAGATTATACTTTTATTATCAAGAGATTATCAAGAGACTGCTTTGCATTAAAGATGCTGTATGGCAAATGTATCTTGGCAAATGCTAACTGTTGCCTGATAGCACAGAAAATGTATGTTTCACTCCCCCTGCCAATTGCCGTCAAAAGCCACACATTCTGAATGATTGAATTCACACATGCTTGTTGACTAGATGCACCTAATTACTCACTGCAGCTGTAGTTAATAATTCGTAAACAAACGACATAAGCTACTTATTACTATCAATACAAACCAAATATCAAATGTATCTATCTGTCCAAAAGAAATACGGTCACTATGGCATCACCTTTGATACCCATTGATTCCTGTAGTTAACACTAGGGTAGAAACGAGTCAATGATATTATGTTGATTTTGATGTTGTGATTGAGACTTTTTTCACAATAAATGAATGTATTGATGACGCATTCTGCTTATGCAAACAAAAAGAAACTTAAAACAGTGCACATGCATACACTATATAGCTAAAAGTTTGTGGTCATCTGATCATCAGATCCGTATATGAACACTGTTCCAGCATATGGAACATTGTTCCAGCATGACAATGACCATGAACACAAAGTCCCTGAGCTCCATGAACATCTTTGGGGTCAAGTGGAATGACGACTGCACCCTAGACTGCCTTACCTGATGTCTGTGTCTGATCAAAATACTGTTGGAGCTGAATGATTACTTTACATTGTAGTGTTTGGATGGAAGATTTTTTAACATGATTGGATAAAATTCTTATAGGCGGTGCAGTGGCGTAGTGGTTAGAATGATTGCCTCACAACACAAAGCTCCGGGTTTCAATTACCGGGCCAGGCATCTTTCTGTGTGGAGTTTGGATTCTCTCCTGCTGCTTGTGTGGTTTAATTCAGGTACTCCAGTTACCTCAGACATTCCAAAAACATGTACATTAGGTTAATTGGTGATTTAAATTGCCATAGGAGTGAATATGTGTGTGAGTGTTTGTTAATGCCTGCGATGGACTGGTGACCCCTGCCTCTTGACCTATAAGCGCTGGGATAGGCTCCATGAAATTGATGACATTTTCCTAGTTCTACAACTTACATAGACTATAAATACATTTTGACCACTTAACTTGATCCACTTATCTGGATGTGAACTTTCAACCCGAAGAAAAAATATTTATTAGATTTTAAGAACAAGTGATGATTGGAATTAAATATTGACGCTACAATAAATGCACCCCAATTGTGTTTTATTCCTTAAATTTAAGACATATCATATTTCTGCATTTGATTAAGTACCACAGGCAGTTCACATTCATACAATGAGTCACGCAATTAAAGACTTGCTGAGTTGTTGAATGTTTTCCTTCAAGCCCTGATAATTTAAATTTGCTACAGTTTAAATCATAAGTGATTCCAAGCACCACTTGGTGTAAAGAATAATGCAGAGAAAGAATGAGAAAGAGAGCATCTAATGTAATGACACACACCAATCATAACCAATCATCATTGTGGTTCTGGATGAGCGGACACAAAAATGAATGATTGGCAAGAGACAAACAGAGAAAAACAAGATGCTCAGCCGTCACAGGAGACTAAAACAATTTCTTGTTAGTGTCTATTATGAAAGTGAGAGGAGGACAAATTAAGCTGATTTGTTAGCTGGGTGAACAGCAGTTTTATTGAATTTATGCATCTCTGTATAATAGCATGTTTTTTTAAGTATATCTATTGATCAACTTGGCCAAACAAGAATGGCATGTGAACCGTGCATTACAGTGTAGGTACTGCATTATAATGTGTAAATCAAGGTTAAGTGATCTAGTAGATGCTATAAACTAGTGGGCCCAAGTTCAGTCTATCCTTGTCTAATGGGAGATATAATATGCTTAATGTATCTTCATGGTTGCTGAAGTGGTACCTTAATCTGTCAATCATGTAACGTCTTGTGGTTATGTACTGTCACTAAGACCCGTAGGAGAAAAAAGAGTTTTTTGCAGCACAGAGCATGCAATGCACTCACACATATTCATCTACTATGAATAATATCAATGAATAATATATTGACATTGGAGGAAATAACATGAGAGAAAGGACGAAACAAACTAATTACAACCGGAAAACACTGCGCTGTAGAGATACACCAATGCCTTACACTGTTTGTCAATCTTCTATGCCTAAAGCATTTTTTACCCTGCACCCATCATGGCTTTGGAGCCGCTGGTTTGGCGGAAGAAATATTGTGGGATTCTGGAATGATATAAGGCATTGGAGAGATTCAGATCCTGCTAACAAAATGAGAGCATTGTACACATACTGTAGAATATTAGTGCAGTAAATGATGCTCTTTTAGCTAAAATACTGCTGAGAGGTAGCAGAAAACATTAACAAATAATGCTACTGAATTATTTTGTTAATGTCGATTTCCTGATGTATATATGTTATATTAAGATTACTTGATGTAATTTACAAGACTTTCTTATTCTTAAGTATTAACATTGGAGAATTAACTATCCTGAAATGAATAACTGCTAATAAAGATTGGATCTATATTTTATAACATGGATATGTAATATATTGACTAACCATAGCCAAATTCTGCACAGAGTTGTAAAGAAATACAGGTGTTAAATCATGTCACTATATTTCTTCTAATGCATGACTTACCTTAGCAATGGAAGCTTGTTGGTAACATAGGATGTCAGTATCAGATCAGGATCCCCTGATGTTCACAGCGCTGGTTTCGTTATCGTGAACTGTAGATCCTGTATGTATGTACAAGCAGTCAGTGACTCCAGCAGGGATTCATAGCAAACAGTTGTGAAGGCGCATCACGAGTCAGACGGTTGTACAGGTTTGTTTGCTGGAGCATGAAGGTTTCGCTTAATACATTCCAAATGTCACCTGCAAGGCAGTCATGACAAGTGACAAAACCTCCTTGAACATGGCTTTGTGTTACCATCCCAGACACCATCGCATAAAAGAAACAGTATTTACCAACTCATGAAAAGCGCACACAGCAAAGCTACTCGGCTATGAGGCTTAGCTAAGCCATTAAAGATAATGCCTCTGCATATTTTCCTGCTGTGCAAAATATTTGTTAACTTTCACTTTCTTGCTTTTTTTCATGTTTACCCCGGTTCATGTCATGCATTAAAGCTTGTTTTTAGAAGCGTGGTTCTTCGCTAAAGGGCAAAGCGTGTGAGTAAATGACAGCAGGTTTGATAACGAAGGCTTTGCTCTGTGAAAACAGCCAGACGCCAAAGATAACATCAAAGTTATGCTAATAATGCAGAAGAAGCAATTGGCACAGTGGAAGTGTAACAAAGGGTTCAGGTCAGTTTAACACTGGTAAAAAGTAAGAGGATAAATTATTTGTCTATATATTCACCCATCCATCATGATATTCAGCCATGCATTTATCCATTTAGTCGACGTACATCCACACCTTTTTCTAAATATCATACATTGACCTCTTAGAGGGTTGTTGACATATGCATCTTTTATGTGTTTTATTTCTTTATTTCTAATGTAGACTTGCGGCATAGACCAAGTGTTTTTCTCTAGGCGTTTCCACACCACAGTTAGGTAAAAACATTTGTGACATCAGCTTCATTACCTTTTCTATTGCACTGAAACCTTGGTAAATAAAAGAAAAAAGAAAAAAAGAGAAGCTACACATCACTGTGTGTATTTCTTTTTTTCATAAATGCTTTTTGTAGCAGAGGATGAAAATGTATTGCTGACATTTTCTAGTTGTAAAATGAATCTTGTAAAAGCATTTCCAAAATTGTGTAGATTATTATAGGGAAAAATGCAAGACTAAAATGAAATGTAGGCTATTCAAAAAGTACATGCTGATGTGATGGGCTGGTGACCCAATACATCAATACACTTTTAGTTACTAAAATGTGTTTACCCGGTAAAAAGTCACAGTAGCATTAGCACTCTTGCATTAGGTGCCATTAGCTGCAGGTTGCACAACTGCAATTCCAAATAAACTTGGGACTGGAACAAACAACTCCTCCTCTTCCCTTTTCGAAGACCTTTCTTACAGTTCTACTTCTCAATCTACTCTGATGTTAACTGTTTGGAATGGATATATTAATACTCATTATCTTGTTACTATAGCTCAATCAACCTGAGAGCAGCAAACAGGAATGCGGGAGTGCTTGAAAATATTTATTCATACGTAATTCAAGTGTGACTTGTGTCCTTGCCTGTCTGGGAGCCTGCAGACACAACAATAGTAAAGCAAGATTTATCACATTCAAGTTGCATTAGCAATGCTAAACATTGTAGACACTGGAGAGTTTACTCTAAAAGGGTAAATGGTTATCACAGGAGTCTGCCACAGTATAAGAGAAGCTAAAAGCTTTCTCTTCTGTCCTTTTTCATTTGATAATACAGAATACTAGACTAAAAAATAAATCAGCTAATATGACCAATGTAAGAGAAAAAAACATCCACAAAGTGTGAATCTTGTTCTTATATTTTTGTCATTATAGAAAATGATAATAGTAGTTCTCATATTCAAGCTGTGTTTTTTATCTTAAAATTAAAGGATATAATTTATATTTTGCTACATTTGACTTGCCTCCAGGACCAACACGATAGTTTCTGAATCATTGACTAACTGTCTAGTTCATATGGCACTAGTTTCTATCTATCTATCTATCTATCTATCTATCTATCTATCTATCTATCTATCTATCTATCTATCTATCTATCTATC
>JAOTRA010000003.1:10257763-10273639 GCA_026260255.1 Pseudolaguvia tuberculata | reverse complement strand
TTGCTCATCAGGGACAAGCTCATCATTCATCTATTTATCATTCATTCTGTAAAGCTGCTTTGAGGCAATAACTGTTGTAAAAGCGCTATACAAAAAAAATTGAATTGAATTGAATATGCATAACAATTCATTCATTCCTCTTCTTACGCTTGTTCCCTATCATATAAAAATGAAATCATTAAATTTTTTTAGTTGCACTAAGGTAAAAGACAATGTTCTGCTTTCATATTCCAACAGTGTTAGAGCTGAAATATAGGGTATGAGACTTTATTTTGGACATGCATGCAATTTTCAAGAGCCAAGTCATGAGAAAACGCGAACAGACTACATAAAATAAACCTGAGTAAGTTCCCCCAACTATATCATCTAAAAGAGTGGAATTGAAGCCATGCCTGTGATTAGTCATTGGCCACTCTCCACTAGTCAAAAATCTGGAGAAATGGCTAAGAAATGAAGTGTAAAATGGCACATTATCAAACAAATAGACTGAGTTTTCCCAAATCCCAGGACTCTAACTAAGAGCTCTCCACTCCATTTCTTTGCTTTTTGCCATTGCTCTTGCATCAGTTCGTTTATCTGGGGTTTAAATGTGTGAGGAAAAATTGCAAAATTCTCTTTTTGGGTTAAACCCATTCATTCACTTGGGCATGTTGGCAGATGTGCTTACATCTTTTGGTCTAGCAATATCATGAAATTCCATAGAAAAGTACTTAAATGTAACCTTTGATTCTATTAGTTTTAGATGATGTAATTTGAAAAGATGTGTAATAATGTCCCTTCTTTTAAATATATACGTGTTAAAAGGTCTCTAGAAATGACTAGAAGGATTTAAAGGTAAGACTAGAAAATGTATAGCATTTGCCATATTGTGACTTCTTTCTATGTATACTCTACAATTAACAGCAGTGACTCCTTGGTGCTTGGAACTTGAT
The DNA here is from genome assembly GCA_026260255.1 of Pseudolaguvia tuberculata. Classification (NCBI taxonomy): domain Eukaryota; kingdom Metazoa; phylum Chordata; class Actinopteri; order Siluriformes; family Sisoridae; genus Pseudolaguvia; species Pseudolaguvia tuberculata. The sequence continues at coordinate 10,272,707 of JAOTRA010000003.1, read as the reverse complement.
CATCTGTCCGACACAGTACGGTGGGATAAATCTTGTTTACTTTGCTATAATGCATTATTATAAACATATTTGTTTTTAGGGCAAGAATCAGTAATGCTTTTCTTTATAGAATGTACACATATAAACAAAACAAAATATGCAGAACATAATAATAAATAATGGTATAACCCATTGGTATGAAATTAATATTTGTGTGGGTGTAAAAACGTTTTAAAAGGGCTTTGAATCTGTCAGTCATGTTAGAGAAACTCTTTAATTCTACACTGCAGCTTGTTGGGAGAAAAAAGCAGCCTCCCAGTGCAACCAGATCAGTTATGTGTTTGCAAAAATCAAGCTGTGCTTTGAGGCACAAAACCTAAAGACATGAAATCAGAATAAACACTGGCAGTGCTTTTCCGAGATGGAATTTTTATATTACACATAAATAAGGCTCAACATTAACTTAACAGTGTTGCTCCACATAATGCTGTTTTGCCTCTTTGCATAATTAACATGAATTCAGTAGGTTTATATCTCGTAGAGGTAGTTATGCAGAGAGCTTGGACCACAGCTTCTGACACATTTAGGATGAACTGTAAAATCAACTGCACCCCTGACTAACCCAAAATTAGCATCAGACATTTTTTTTTTTTTTTTTTTTACAAATAAGCAATTTTTCACATTCAGCAACTTAGTGGAAAGCTTTTCCAGAAGTGTGGCTTTTTGCATTTTCTGGCAGTTATCATACTAGCTCCTCTGGCTTGAGAACAGGAAAGAATGTGTGTGCACCTACATTCCACCAATTAGGTATATGCAGGTTTCACTCTTTGTTTTGGTGGTGTAACCTAAAGTAGTCAGCTAGCTTGTTTCTATTAGTTGCGTTATCTTTCAAACACAACATAAAATATTTTTCCTTCTTTTCTTCATGCCCATGTTCTGTTACCAGTGTGTCTGTCTAGTCTTCTTATAATCCTTATATAATAATATTTCTTAATATTTCTCTCTTTAGTTGTCCACTCATTGATGTGATCATTGAAGGCAATAATCACCTTTGTCCAAACTTTTGACCAAACCACCTGCAACAATATTATTGCATCTATACTTCTCTAGGCCTAGCCAAGATGGAATGAAGCACCCGTACATTTGTCCATATTTATTGAATGTTTTATAAACTATTACACACTTGCATACTTGATTGTGATGCAAGGAGACTAACTTTAAGAAAAAACACTTTACATTGCTTTCATCCCATTATTTTGTTTTTCTTTTTACTCAAACCTCTGATCCAAACTTCCTCACTGATTTTGTCAAAAGAAAGAAAATATGATAAACTTCACTGCTGTTCTAAAGCCAAATAATAATACACTCTGCAGTCCAGAGAAAACTATGTTGCAAAGTGTTGCTCAATTTCTGTATTATGCGTTTTGCACTATTCTGTCTCAACAGTACTCAAACTAGCCTATTTTGATTATGCACGAAATACTAGATTGGTATGATTATTTTTGCATTATGCCAGTGACTAAATAGTGACTGTGTAAATGCACACATACATTTTTGGGGGGATGTTGTGGCTCAAATTGTTAAGGTGTAGTTGATTGGGAGACCAGAAAGATCTGGGCTCAAGTCCGCCACTGTTGGGTCCTTGAGCAAGACCCTTAACCTCGCCTGCTCCAGCAGCACGGTACAATAGCTGACCCTGCACTCTAATGCCCAACTTACTAAGATATGCAAAGAAAGACATTTCACTATATGTTGTACTGTGTATAATCATGTATCTGACAAAATAAAGTTACTTTTTCTTATTCTACACCACTAGACAGGGGCTTAAACCAGAATATATGCTGAATGTTTAAAGTTAATAGCCCTCACCATCAATAAATGGTGACACCAAAGTTTTAGTCATTTAGTCTTTAGTTCTATATTTAATTATGATGCTTTTGAAAATGAACTTGTTTTTCTCCTGAGTTTAATCAAGTTAACTGGTAGCCAATATATGTGATGCATGTTGTTCATGCTGTTTGCACAATAATACTATTTAGCTGCTGTACAAATAAAGTACCCATGAAACTTTTTATTTAATCATTTTCATGTCATCCTTTTTTAGTGAACAAATTCTCAATTTGTTTAAAGGGACAAAAATTTAAAACTACCCCATATTTAAGATAGTATCAAGTTACCTTGCTATTTTGTTAATACACCTGCAAAAATGCATCCGTTACAGAGTTTTGTATCTGTAATCCGGATAGTTATCATACCCATGCTTTCTGAGAGCCCAGAGGAAATGTGACCTCCAGACATTGATCTGTTTTCAGAAAACTGCTTATATCATGGGAGGACGAACAGCTACTATGCCAACTCCATAGCTAGGAAAAAAAATCAATGGGGCTAAAAGCAGAAGCCTAACAAAAATCTATGCTCTTCAATTTTATCTTCACTCTTCAGCATCTAACAGGCTGAAAACATATACAAACAACGTCTTGTACCGTCAACCTCTTGTTACATGTGATGAGGGTCTAGTGTGAAGTTGGCTACAATAAAAATGTGCACTTTTTTTTGCAAAATATGATCCACTACTTTATAAGTTATATAGTAAAACTCTGCATTGTCTGTTGTACATACACTGCATTTTTGCATTTACTTAACTGGCCCATTGTTGTACCAGTGCATTATATTTCACAAATGCAGCATTATAATTCAGCTTTAAAAAAATTGTTTTTTAACAGTTATCTTTGTTATTGCTTCGGTCATAGATGTTTACTCTGTTAAGTATGATGGATGATGAAATTTGGTCTAACCAAAGTGTAACATCCCATTTATTTTATGAAGGGCTTTAATAAACACACAAATTACATTTTGCAAAATTAATATGGCGTTCGCCGCTTGACAATTTGCCTATGATAATGATATGAAATAGAAAACAACATCCACAACAAACACCAAAGCAGCATGCAAGGGGCTTCGTCTCTCCTGACAACGGTGACGCACGCAGGCTTTTAGAGCATGTGATTTTCATAAAGGAGTTCAGAATTTAATTAATCAAAGTGTCCTGCATCAATGCTGGATAATCCATCTGTGAATAAGATTCATACAGGCGCCTATCAGCAGGCCACGACGCCACAGCTTGATACATCAGGAGAGAAAGGACTGACATGAACCAGATGATCAGCCCTGCCATGCCAACTCGTTTCTAGCCCTGTTTTTCTGAACCCCCTATGAAGATTCAATTTATAGACAAATTCACAAAGAGGTCACAAGTGACTGCATTATTCATGGATAGATGACATAGTCCTTACAAACACAGCAGAGTGGGGTTTTCATAGGAGTAGTTTACAGCATAATATAAACTTATTCACTTGTTTATGCTTGAATTTAAACATCGGTTAGCTAAAACAACCCTGCTTAGACAATAACTTATAGTTTGGTATCTAAAATCTGCCTGTTTAGTGATGGAGTCTAACTGGTTTGAAACTTAGAGATGCTCATAGCAAGCTTTGGGGAGAAACTAGTAGGGTTGGGAAAAGCATATATTATAATTCAAATATATGTGCTATTGTCAGCTGAATGACCAACAAAATCACACAAAAATTCAGTCAATGAAAATCTAATTTATTAACCCATGGCGATCTGAATTTGTGAATAATTCGGGAAAAACACACAACAGACTGATCCAACTTTGATGTAATATCCTTAAAACAAGTCAAAATGAGACCCAGTAGTGTGTGTGTGTGTGTGTGACCTCCATGTGTCTGTATGACCTCTCTACAATGCCTGGGAGCATGCTCCTGATGAAGCGGCGGATAGACTCCTGAGGGATCTCCTCCCAGACCCGGCCTTAAACATCAGCCAACTCCAGGACAGTCTGTGGTGCAGCGCGGCCCTCCAAAGAAATGATACCCCACACTATTACTGATCCCCTGTCATACTGGAGGATGACAGCAGAATGTTCTCCACGGCATCTCCAGACTCTGTCACATCAGTCACATGTGCTCAATGTGAACCTGCTTTCATCTGTTTGAGCAGACACATGCACATTTGTTGCTTGCTGGTGGTCATTTTGCAGGGCTCTGGTGGTGCCCCTCCCGTTCCTGATGTACTGGCCTGTCTCAGACACAGCAAACCTTCTTGCCACAACTGGCATTGATGTGCCATCCTGAATGAGCTGCACTACCTGAGCCACTTGTGTGGTTGTAGACTCATGCTACCACTACAGTGAAGGCACCAACAGCAATCAAAAGTTACCAAAACTTCAGCCAGAAAGCATAGGAACTGAGAAGCAGTCTATGGTCATCACTTGCAGAAAACACCTTTATTGGGGGTGTCTTGCCAATTGCCTATAATTTTCACTTGTTGTCTATTTCATTTGCACAACAGCATGTGACATTGATTGTCAATTAGTGTTGCTTCTTAAATGGGCAGTTTGATTTCACAGAAGTGTGATTAACTTGGAATTACATTGTGTTAACTGTTCCCTTTATTTTTTCAGCAGTGTATATATATATATATATATATATATTAAACTATAGAATATGTTGAATAGCATTATTTTGGTTTGAGAGAAGTCAGCAAATTACATTTATCTATATTGCCGCTGAGAGTTTATCCCAAAGGTGTTCAGTGGTGTTAAAAAAATTAGGAATTTACGCTGAACACTCAAATTGTTTTATAACACACGTCATAATGGAGCTCAGGGTATTCATGCTCAGGGTCATTGTCATGCTTGAAGAGTATTAGAGTTATGATGAAGGAATGTGAGGCTACAACAGTTTGGAGAGGAATATATGAAATGCATCATATGAAACTGATGGTCAGGTGAATACATAATTTTATCGATATACTGTAGCTACTAAAAAGCATTTACATCATACTATGTGGTGTATTTTTAATTTAGACCTAACTGGTTCAGCAAATATGAATTGATTTATGTTATTATTATTGTTTAGCCATCTTTGACCATGTATAACAATTTCTAAGGTCTTAGCAACTAGAACTTTGCAATAGAACATATTGATTGTATAGTACGTAAACAAGGTGAATAAATTCTATTATCCTGCAGATAGATGAAAAGAAAACAGTAAGCAATGCTGTCTAAACAGGAGTCTGCATATTGCTGTGTTTGGTTGGCACTGATGGAAGTGTTGGTGTATGTCAATCTTATTAATATATGCAGCGACTGTTATGTAGGAAGAAAAGCTTGGACTGCAGACTGGAATGAAATGTCTTCTTGCCTGCTGCAGGGGTTGTGTGGTATGAAAAATTCATGGTATTATAATAATACTGCCTGACATCATGGCATCAAGTTATAACTATTTCAATAGATAAATTGCATCTAGTTTTAGTGCAGTGTACTTTTTAAACATGCTTAACTTGTCTTACCCATTCTAAAGTAGAGCTAGTTCGCCTGTCAGAAGCTTGGAACAGTTTTCAAAGGCAAGCATTATAGTCAGTGGGCAGAGAAAAAGGCATAACAGGCTTGAGTTAGGCTATAACTAATGCTAATGACAGCAACTCGAGATTGAGCAGAAGTACAACTTCTGCTAATTGGCTGCTCTCATTAGGGGTCGTCACAGCGGATTACCCCTGTGAACTTGCCAGGTTTTTACTCTGAATGCCCTTCCTAACACAAGTCTCCCATTTACACAGGCTTGGGACCTACACTAAGGATACACCGGCTTGTACCACTCTAATGGCTGAGCTTTTATGGGCAATATAAACTCCCTACTGGACATGTTTTGGATTGTGGGTGGAAACCGGAGTATCCAGAGAAAAGTCAAGAAGCGCGGGGAGAACATTCAAACTCTGCCAAGAAAGATCCACGAATCGGGAATAGAATTGTTGTGAGGCAACCGTGATAACCACGGCACCGCCCAACAGCAACTTATGATAATAAGCTTTAGTATTTGGAGGGGACATGCTATGTGATTCAAAAATAGTGCTAATCTAATCACACAAGTGTGGGGAGAATATTCAAACTCAGAAAAACCTTTTGCCAGGAATCAAACCAAGAACATTCTTGTTGTGAGGTGACCACGCTCATTACACGTAGCCACTACCCTTTGCATATTGCTTATGGATTTTTTCTTTGCTGTTACAGATTTGTACACATCATTTGCTTTCAGTAATTCTGTAATAATGTAATGACACAACATACAAAGACATTTTGAATATAGTGCATTATCTGAAAAAATATATATTCATATTTATAGATCTCTAAGAAACTCAAAGAACAGTGAACTATTTCTACAAATAATATTAAATAACACACATAGACAAGAATTTAAAAGCTAATCTAAACAATCTGTGCCAGCAACATGCTTCTGACAGCTTAACAGATAAACCCCTATTTTTGTATTTATCAAGACTTGGGTGTCATGATATTCTAGCTCTAATCAACTAAGCAGTAGCACTTCTTAATTACTTACAGCATTCTAAGTCAACTGGGTGACATTTACTTGCTGTTTGTTCAGTGTTATATGATTTACACAATTAAATGAGCACTTTTTTTCATGTATACCAGACATCTTGTTCTAATTAGATTGCTGTTACCGTCTTCCTGCTGAAGATGTCTGTCTATAAATTGTCATGATCGGGTTATAGACCTATAGACAGTCACTCGTGCTCAGGAGGGAACTGAAATAAAGTGCAGAAGTTGGAATAAATAAATTAACACCCCTTTTAAAAGCATTCAGTAGACAAATTCATGGTTTAAAGTACAATAAAATAGGACAAAATAATGAAATAAGACAACTCTGCCAACCCCAATAATAAACAAAACCAATAGACCGTAAAATACTACTATTACTCTGACGGGTTATATAACATATCATATGAAGGAATTGCACATACATGGATAAAATAATCTAATCTTAAAATAATTTTAAGCTTTTTAATATTATTGTAACATAAATATAAAAATCATGTTTTGGATTATATAATTTACTGAATTTGAAATTAGTTTGTGGAATTTCAGCAGGAAACAATTCAAAGTTTTCAGTCTGCGTTTGGAACCTTTAACAAAAGAAAGCGATAAATGCGCCATGAATCTTAGTTTTGCCTCGACAGGCTAATAAGTGACACAAATAATTTGGTTGTTGTGAGACAAACAAATTAAAAGCTGAGGGAACTGTGTTAGTGAATTGCACTGCTGGAAAGCATGCCAATTCGTAAATGCCTAATAATTTGGAGGAAATGACATTGACACCACTTTTTATAAGCCAGTATTCATAAATCATTAAGAATTTATGTAAAATCTTTAATCTACAATTCTATGTGTTCTCAGGGAATACACATCTACAATGTTAACACTTAATCAATACACTCAATATTCATTGATTCATTCATTCATTCATTGATTCATTCATTCATTCATTCATTCATTAATTCATTCATCTTCTAATCCGCTTATTCCCTCATCAGGGGTCACAGGGGTTTGCTAGAACCTATTCCAACCCTATTCACATAGGGCGAAAGGCAGGGGCACACTCAATATTATTAATCCATTTCTTTTCTATACTCACTTATTGCATAATTTTGGGTCACATGAATCTGTTGGAGCTTAACTCTAAAAAGGCAAAAGACAGGAGGGGTACACCCTAGACATGTCGTTAGTCCATCAAAGGGTCACACTCATTGATATGGGCAATTTAGAATTACCAATCAACCTAACATAAATGTAACATACAAGCACTGGGAGAAGATGCAAAATTGACAACCTGGGCCTTATGGCTGTGAAGCAACATTGCTAATTACTAAGGCTCCATGCGGCCAACAATCAATATCAATTAAAATAATACAATAAAATAATACAACAATTACCAAGTAATTTAATTAAGATATGATGCCGTATTTTCATCATGCTAATTATTACAAACAATTAACTATTTATAATGATATCAAAATAAGGGTTTCATAGAAAATATTTCAGAATATTATTAATGCCTTCTTAATATTAAAATCCTATTTTTTCTTACATTCTTCTAACTGCAGCTCTACAGCTCCAAGACTGTAACCAAAATCTGTGATCCTTAAGGCAGGCAGCATGTTGTAGCAGTACTCTGACATATTGACAAACTAAACTTTAAACCATTTAACTAGAAAGGTTAGTTAGATCATCCCGCATACCCAGCTCTTTATATACACTCCTCCATACACCCTCTGCTTGTTTAGTCCATGAGCCATAAAACCTTAAGCAGTGCTGCTCCTTACCCTTGTATTTCTTTCCCAACCAATATTCATAACTTAGACTAATAGTCTAATTAATGTCTGCATTGAAAACCGAAAGCTTGAAATCACTTAAACTTGTTTTTATAAGTTGTGTTCTTCCTTACTAAATGATGACACTAAATATTCTATGGAGCGCCTTTTGGCTGCAACTGGAATCAGTGATGTTTAAGCAATGTGAAATTACCCTGGCTTTAGAGAGGGAATACAGGTTTAATTGAGGGAAAATAATAAAGTATGGTATAAACTATTATCCAGTGAGGCTGTCAAAGATCCTGCGACAAACCAATTATAGGTAACAGAAATCCTCTCTCAGCTAACACACCCAGTCAGAGTTAAGTTAAACTGAACACCAAACAATACTCAAAACAAGAAAACAACAACAAAACTCAACCCGCCACTACCCCACAACCACACATGCCTCAAGCATCTACTGTGAAAGAATTTTATGTATAATTAAATGCAAGGAAAGCAGCAACAGGCAATTTAAAAAGAACTTTTAAATTGTTTTAAAAGGCTATTGTTTGTACGTTTCGTATACATATACATGTATGTTATATATGATAGTTATGTGATATATCAGTTCATTTGCTATAGAAGTCCCATCTCGAAAAGCCATGTATTGTTTAATGACCGCCATTAACACGTTAAGATCAGCCTGAAATATGTCATATGCATGTTTAAAACCCATATGCATGTTTAATGGTTCTATATTTCAGGTCTTTATTCCCTCTCAGGTGTTTAAAAGGAGGCTCATCCAATGTGAACAATAAATCCAAACCTGGCGGTAATTAGGGAGCCAGCATCTGACATGCCTCCTTGCTGTTTCCACCCTTTTAGTAATTACTGCTGGGCCTACCTTGGAGCTCATCTGCATATGCTAGTGTATACTTAGCTTCCTAAAACTGTTTTACATTGCTGCTGACCCATACAAAATCACACTAAGAGAAAGGCATGGATGTGGACACACACATGTGTATGCTCCAGACACACTGTTAACTGTTTTCACATAATGGCTAATGTGTAAGACTGAGTTGGTGCCATGTCTTTATTTAATTCATGTAACCACGTATTTTATTAATGTCAGGCACCTTTGAGTTCAGGGAATAATCCATGCTAAACAATTTGCATGGTAATTTTGTTTCAATTAGCATACAATCTTCTAAGATTCCATATTGCATTTATTTTAAACAAAATAATTTTTTTAAGAAGATTAAAAGATGAAAAATACCTAGTGACATTAGTGCAGTATATAAATATACCTGCCATAGTAAAGGCATTGACCCCCCACACAATGTATGACATTTCCTACAGGTTTAAATGTAACATTACCTCAAGTTTCTGTAATGAAGTCCAATAATTTGAGTCTAATTAAAGGGCAGTTGCTGTAAATATGGAAAGTACTTTTTTCTAATAATAGTAAATAATGTTTAAGACACTTCCACTTGGAAACACCCTATACCTGCAGAGCAATACATTTTGAGCCAATTTAACTCTTCATTTGATACCAATTACTTTATGGATCAGTGTTTAACAAAAAATGTGGTTAAATAGTGGTGAAATTCACAATATCAATATTGATATGATGGGGGATTCTTCTTGACCCAGGTGGCATGATTGACAGCATGACTCTGAAGGGTCTACCTGTACTCTTTAAAGCTTGAACTCATAAATGACAACTGTTCAAATTATCGATAAGCATGAATGCTGCAGCTAAAGAAAATACGTGAGCCAACGTGATGGATGAGGTCAATTAAGCTGGCTGATGAGACAAAGCTGAAATTTCTCTCGCAGTCTGCCTGGATGTCCTGTTGTAGGTAGACCAGCATGATAAATGGCTTGCATCGACCATAAGGGGCATTTCAGCAGAACTGTGGCCAGCACTAGGACTGTATGATAAGCTGCATATAGATTTATGAAGGACAGACTAAGTATGGGCAAAATATGTGCCGATAACACCTGCTGTTCAGGCTGTCTGCATATAGCAGTGATCAATCTTTATCCAGTCATAGAAATACATAGAATTGTATTAGAATACAATAGTGGCAAAAAATTGTTTTCTTTTAAATCATTTGTGAACATTATACTGGATAAACAAAGAATTAGGACATCTGACCATCCCCAGGTTGAGTCACTTACTGTTTATCTTAAACTTTGTGCACAGATACAAAAACATACATACATATATTTACAAAATACAGATGAAAAATTTTAATCAAATATTCTGTGCATGTTGTATGATTTTCAAGCTATAGCAAGAAGGTGTAGTTCATTTTAATTTTGTATAGCATCTTTATCAATTGACACTGTCTAAATGACATTGTGCCATTGACACAGAATTCAGTAACAGTATAAAAGCTAGAGGCATCTGTGGCAAGGAAAATGTAGTCAAGAGGAAACTCTTTCTCATCTGGGTGACAGAGAATGTTCATTAATCTAATGTAGGCAAAGTGACTCCCGGTCCATTCTTGAAGCTTCTCAAATTGAATAAACAGGCCAGGAAACTGCTCACTTATTTTATTTTACCCACCCCAGAGTGTGAGAGAGAGAGAGAGAGAGAGAGAGAGAGAGAGAGAGAGAAGAGAGAGAGAGAGAGAGACAGAGACAGAGAGAAGAGAGAGAGCGAGAGAGAGAGAGAGCGAGAGAGAAAGAGAAAGAGAGAGAGAAAGAGAGTGTTTTACCTTGTCACTCGCTTGCTCATCAGGGACAACTTTTCATAATTATCTTTGATTGTGTAAAGCTGCTACAATGATGAAACATGCTCATAGTGTCGTTGGGGACTTTGGCAAGGCTAGCTATGGCAGCACAACTAAAAAAGAGAACCAGAAATTGACAGACATGAGGCATATCTGGAAATTAAGCCAGCCTGTCATACCACTGTCAACAAACCTGTGTTAATCTATAAGAGTCAGGGAACGACAATTTCCCATGACATACCTTACCATTTCTGGTCCTTTACCAAAGAAAAAGACTACATAATGTTTTCCAGCATAGTCTTGAATGCTGAGTCTCAAAGACCAATTGAAATAACTAAGAGAAACTCCTGCACGCTGCTGTAATCTTTATTATTAATCTGGGCGACAAAGTTTTTAAATTACATTTTATGTTAATGGTGATTAAATGTAATCTAAACTATAGCCATCAAAAACAGTATATGTACTTAGAGTAATACCCCACCAGACCACCAAGGGTAGGATTTTTGTTTTTATTTACATGTGCCATGTGTTCATTGTTTATACAGTGTTATGTTGGACATAAACAGTCCACAAATAGGCACTACATTTAAGTAAGTACATACTTAATAGCCATTTAAAAAATTATAATGTTTAGCATAAAAAATTGTTAAAATGTAATTTAATTACAGCTTTTATAACATACAGCAAATTAAAGCATGTAAAAATTCCATGTTAGCTTCCTGCCACTTCCAGACCTCACATCGTCCGTCATTATGTTGAGCCCGTATGGGATAGTAAAGTGTGCATCATAAGTATGTAAGTACAGTATATAAGTATGAGTACAGTATTCAATGTATTTAGCCATGTGTCACGTCTTTCTTCCTGTGCTTGCCATTGGTTGTTCGGCTTATTGTATCCAGGTGTTGCTCATTCCCCCTCTTAGTTTGTGTTTAAAGACTGAAACACGTTGTAATTCAGCCTGTCTCTGTCTTGTTAGACTATATGATATTTTTGTGTTGATTCCATGTTTCTGGTTTGATATTTTAGTCATTGCTAAAGTTAAGCCTTTTAATGTCTTCTACTGTGTTCAAGCTGAGTTTAGCCATAGACCAATCTTTTGTTTTGTTTGTTGTTTCTATGTGCTTTCATATGCTCAAATAAAGTTCTGCTTTGCATCCAACCTCTGTATCTTCTGCAATTCCCTGACATAAGTAGGTCAATCATATCCTATGGACAAACTCAAATAGCAGAAATGTGTCCCAGGCAGTAAGGTTCCTGTAAAAAACAATTAGGTTTACTTATTTTCATTTTACTTGTTTTTAGTCCTGACTTAGAGCAAGCAATTGCCTACATTGTAATCTTAATTAACCATTCAAGCATTTAAATCAGCCGCTGCTAGCCTGGTGCAAACAATATCCAGGTTAAGTGTTTACTGGGCTGGAACAAGATAAATTACCTTTTCAAAGTAATATGTGCAATTACGTCAGAATAGGGTTTGGGGACAAGGTGTAAATCGACGGGGAAAAGTATGCATGGTAGCTGAATTGACATTGAACATCTAATGGTGATCTGTATTTCAGTCTCAGTTTCACATCTGTTCATTTATGTTCTTAAGCCCTCAGCATCCAGAATGTGCCTACATTATAGGCATTATTGAATTTCATTCAATTAAGACTGTGTGTGTAGAGAGAGAAAGAAAAAGGGAGAGAGGAAGCTAGACAGAGATTTCAGGTTTTTAATGAAACTTTGCACAGTATTCCAATAGAGCATTTCAATCTGATCATTATTCCTTCTACAGGTTGCATTGATTTATTGCACTATATAAAAGAAGAATAGCACACTATAAATTTATTGTAATCGAGACATGTAAAATATTAATTAATAAAACTGAATGATAAAACCTCAAGCAAATCCCAAATGCAGTACCATTACCACTCCAAATATTATTACTGATCTTACTGTAAAATGCATTATTCCTCTAGACATTGCTTATTATTTATTTGTTCATTATTTATCATATTTAGTTAATTTGGACATACCTGTGCGCTTAAAACTGTCTGATAGTTGGAGCTTGTAGTACAAAATCAGGGATGCTGCTTATAAGCTGCACTAGCGGGTTGTGCCTCTCCAAAAAATGTTTAATTTATATCAACAATGATCAAAAGTTTCATTATGTGTAATGCATTAAAAATTAAAAACTGCAGTTGATATGTGCTTATCATTCATTCATTCATTCATTCAAAGGTACACCATGGACAGGTCTCTTGCCTATTATAACATTATCTCAGCAAACAGCTGTCAGTCAGTTTTGTATTTCTTGCATTTTGGGTATATTGATGTTTGCTATTATTATTGAAGATCTTAATAAAAAATTAAGATACCATTCCGTGTCTGGGGAATCCAAAATGCACTGGCCCCTGATGGTCCATTTTGCAGGTGATGAGTCGAGGGAGGTTGGCCCATATCACTCCTTCGGTCTGAGCCCGGCCGAGCCCTATGGGGTAAGACCCAGCCACCAGGTGCTCGTACACGATCCCCAACCGTCACCGGTCATGTTCATTATCTTTATGGACAGGATTATGAAGGAGTCAGGTTTGTGGACTACAGGATTTCATCTCTGCTTTTTGTGAATGATGTTTTCCTGTTGGCTCCATCAAGCCAGGACTGGGGCGTTTGCAGCAGCGTGTGAAGGATAAGAATCACCTCTAAATTTGGTCGATGTACAGATCAGTTGTGGTGAAGAAGGAGCTGAGCTGTACAGCAAAGCTCTCAATTTACCAGTCAATCTACGTTCCTACTCTCACCTATGACCATGAACTTTGGATCATAACCAAAAAGATAAGATTCCGGATACAGACGGCCAAAATGAGTTTCCTCCTCAGGGGGGCTGGGTGCTCCGTTAGAGATCGGAGCTTGGTCACCCATAGCTGGATTTATCAAGACTTTTGATTGCTATGTTTGTTTTTTAATAAGCTCAAGTGTTCAGTGAATGGAATATGCCATCAAATCTTCATGTTAATTTAATAATGCATCACTGGCTGAAAAAGCTTGACAGGCTCCAAATAAACCTATAATATAAAAAAAAAATAAAATAAATGTTTTAATTAATGGGTAAGTCATTGACTACATTAAGTTTGCCCTTTGTCTTTTAATCATTTTTGCTTCAATACCACCATCTCTGTTTTTTGCTTTGTCTCCTTTATGATCGCAAATACTGTAAATATCACCAGGAGAATATCAAGCTGCTAATCAATCTGCCTCATATAAACATTTTCACAACCCTTTATGCCTTCATTAGTGTATTTGCTTAGCAGGATTTGGCACTAATGACCCCCAGTGGACATGTAAAATGTGGTTTGAGGACTCTGGGACTGTAAACAGCTAGTACAAATCGAAAGGAAAAAAAGATTGAAGGAAGAGAGCAGAAGAAGAGACTGCAGAGTCAAAATGTTGTTGTGTAACAGTAATAAGCATGTTATTTAGGAAAATAGTCACTGCTGAATCAGTCAGCATTTAGTATTGGATGGTCATTTGTTATGGCTATTATATAGTAACAAAAATGGGGAGCAAAATCGTTATAAGAAGTATTTAGAAAATAATAATTATTAAAATAAAATAATTACAATCTAAAATATTTACTTTTACAGAGTATCTTTTTAAGCTGGAGAGGCGGAGCTTAAGAGCATGTTTTTGTATGGATCGCTACTCTCTTGCTATAGCTTTCTACAACTCTCTGTCTTCAGTTTAATTCAGTTAAATATCTGCTTCCTATTCGCATCTTACTTGTGTCTGAGACACAAGTAAGTTATACTTTTTAATTAGTATAAAAGTCTGCAGGTAGAGGATGACCCCAGGCTTGCAATATTTGACACTGAACTGAGTTACTGTATTGTTTAAAAGCTATAAGTTATAATAATGATAAATTTAAGCCATGTTACACTATTGTCATTGCAAACCCAGCCATTAGGGTTGCACAAGCCAGTGAATTCTTAGTGTGGATAAATGGGGAGGGTTGCATTAGGAAGGGCATCCAGCGTAAAACTGCGCCAAATCAAATATGCGGATCACAAATA
>JAOTRA010000003.1:10238208-10251247 GCA_026260255.1 Pseudolaguvia tuberculata | reverse complement strand
AGATTGGTGATAGGAGCAGACTTCAATGGTCATGTTGGTGAAGGGAACAGAGGTGATGAAGATGTGATGGGTAGGTAAGGCTTTAAAGAGAGGAATGTGGAAGTGCAGATGTTAGTGGATTTTGCTAAAAGGATGGAGTTGGCAGTGGTTAACACATATTTTAAGAAGAAGGAAGAGCATAGGGTGACATATAAGAGTGGGAGAAGTTGCACACAGGTGGACTATATTTTGTGGAGGAGAGGTAACCTGAAAGAGATTGGAGACTGTTAGGTGGTTGCAGGGGATAGTGTAACTAAACAGCATTGGATGGTTGCCTGTAGTATGGCTTTGGGTGTTAGGAAGAAGAGGAAGAGAGAGAGGACTGAGAAGAGAATAAGATGGCGGAAGCTGAAGGAGGAAAACTGTAGTGTGAGATTCAGGGAGGAGGTCAAACAGGGTCTCAATGGTAGTGAAGAGTTGAACGATTGGTCAACGATTGCAGAAGTGATAAGGGAGACAGATAGGAAGGTACTTGGTGTGACATCTGGAAAGGGAAAGGAAGACAAAGAGACGTGGTGGTGGAATGAGGAAGTGCAGGAAAGTATAAGGAGAAAGAGGTTGGCGAAATAGAATTTGGATTGGCAGAGAGATGAGAAAAGTAGGCAGGAGTATAAGGAGATGAGGCAGCAGGTGAAGCTCCGTGCCCAAATGCACCGGCCGGGGTTCTCCAACCACGTTCCGAGGAGGTTGCGGTGCTCCCAACAAGTTCCGAGGATGTCGCAGCGCTCCCACCAAGTTCCGAGGAGGTCGCAGCGCTTCCCCCAAATTCCGAGGAGGTCACGGCACTCCCACGAAGTTCCGAGGAGTTCGCAGCGCTCCCACAAAGTTCCGAGGAGGTCGTGCCGCTTCCACCAAGGTCCGAGGAGGTCGCGGCTTTCCCACCAAGCTCCGAGGAGGTTGCGGCTTTCCCACCAAGCTCCGAGGAGGTTGCGGCGCTCCCACCAAGCTCCGTTCTGGTGGCGGTCCAGGAGCCACCCTCTGTTCTGGTGGCAGTTCAGGAGCCACCCTCTGTTCCGGTGGCGGTGCAGGAGCCACCCCTGTTCCGGTGGCGGTGCAGGAGCCACCCCTGTTCCGGTGGCGGTTCAGGAGCCACTCTCCGATGTGTCCTGTCCTGTCTTTGCTTCCTCGTCCTGTCCGCATTTCCTAGTCCTGTCCTGTTCTCGCTCTCCCATCCTGTCCTTGCTCCTTTGTCCTATACTGTCCTCATTCCCTGTCCTTGTCCTGTCCTCGTTCTCTGCCCACGTCCTCGCTCTCTGCCCTCGTCTTGTCCCCTCTCTCATCTGGTTCTCATTCAGGTTTTCTCGGTTCCCCTCTCTTGTTCAGGTTCCCCTCTCTTGTTCAGGTTCCCCCCTCTCTCGTTGAGGTTTTCTCTGGATCAGTGTTGCTGCTCAGTTTTGTTTTGTTTTGTGTTTAATTATATAGTTTGTTGTACTTACCCTTTAATAAAAGTGTGTTTCCTAACGTCTGACTCCTGGTGATTCTCATAACAAATAGAAAGTAGATGCACAGATATTAATTTGTTTTTCTGAACAAGTGACATCTTTCTGTTTAACTAATGTGTTTAATCAGTTACTGTGTTATTATAGAAACAACCAAAAACATCTTATAAATGATTAATTAATTAATTAATTAATCTTCTTCCACTTATTCAGGGTCACGGGAGCCCGATAGAGCCCATCCAATCACACATTGGGTGAGAGTCAGGGGTAAAGACCCAGACAGGCCGCCAGTCCATCACAGGGCACACATAGAGAAACAACCACTCACATGCACATTCACTTCTATAGGCAATTTAGAATCATTAATCAACCTAATGTACATGGTTTTGGACTGTGGGAAGAAACCTAAGTACAAAAAAAAATACCCATGCAAGGGCGGGGAGAACATGCAAACTTAGCACAGAAAGACCCACCCTTTGTTGTGAGGCGACCGTGAACGACAATCTCTAGCACTGAACCGCTGCCCCCCTCTAATTGCATCACTGTTTATGACATTCAAGAAAACAGTTTTTAGACACAGTGAAATCGTCACATTCTTAATATACTAAAATACTAATGCTAATGTATGAATTTGAAAACCACCACCAAAACTTTTTTGTTTCAACAAAATGGTTTGTTTTTCAGACGTTTTCTACTCGCTTTGGATAAGAATAAGCAGATGGTTATTTGCATATGAGACGGTTGTCCTCAGGCAAAAATAAAAAAGAAATAACAAAAGATATAATCGTCTATAACTGTGAGGAATCAGACACAGCCCCACCCCTTTGTTTAGCATTGTCGTCCTGGATTTGGTTGCCAGGGCGAAGACGTATTATTTAAGGCGACGCGCCGGTGTGCGCCAAATCATTAAGGATGATTAACGATAACGAAGTGCTGTTGATAATGTTTGTCCTTGCTTGCTATTTGTTCATTTGCTTCTGAGTAATCTCGTGTTTTGATTTCATTGTAGTTCAGTTTAAGTGTGCTCGTGCTTTGGTTTTGTTTTGAGTCTGGGCAGAAATGTTTCCTGCAACATGCATCTGATTTCAATTAATCCGTTACAAAACCTTTTTTTTTTTTTTTTTTTTTTTTTCTGTAAAACTTATTTTACACTTTAGGAACACTGTCATTAAATATTTACTATGGCAAATATTTTATGAGCCTCTGTCAGAATGTGTTTTTGATAATTCACACTGCACGATTGTCACTCGCATTAATCAACACAGATTTCCCTCCAATTTTGATGTTAATTTTACAAAAGCTTGGTAAATTGAATCAGGGCTAAAATCTTAAATATGATGTTCAAAAATCACAACAGAATGTATTGTAAATCTTGTAGTCTATAATAGTTCTTTAAAAAATTGGTTTAAAGTGTTTCTCTTCTTGTTCTTCTTCTCCTTTTGGCTACTCCCATTAGGGGTTGCCACAATGGATCACTCTTCTCCACCATACACTGTCCTCTACATCTGCCTCTTTCACCCCAACTACCTGCATATCTTTCCTCACCACATCCATAAACCTCCTGCTTTGTCTTCCTCTTTTCTTCCTGCTCGTCACCGCCATCCTCAGCATTCATCTACCAATATACGGCATGTCCTTCCTCTGAACATGTCCAAACCATCTCAACCTATCTTCCCTCACCGTTTCACTAATAAAGTGTTTTCATTTTTTAAAATTAGCAACTAAAACGTCCCTACATAGATTCCCATACAAAATTTTATATAAAAGTCACAGACAGCAAAACAAAAATATATTCCATCAAGAGAAAGGCAAATTAATCAAGTGCCAATGCCTACATATTGAAGAATGTTTTTACTTTTGCTGAGTAATTTGCGTATTTATGTACTTGACTTTTTCAGCTCTTCACATTAAAAAGACAAAGATTGAGTCTAATCCTGGATTCAGTACAAACCAAAAAACACTCTGAAGCCTATGCCACCTGGTAATATTGAGATATTCCAGCTGGTTCAGTTCAGCACAGTTAGTTTGAAAACAGTTTGTCATTTAGCAGATGAGTCACAGTGTGCTGCATTGGCTCTATTAACAATTCTGCATGAAAAGTTAAATAAGTGTATGAAAGAAAATGAAGAAAAAATGAATAAAACATGGCAGAACTTTGTCCCAGGTTTGATTCCCAGGCCAAGGATCTTACTGTGCGGAATTGGCTTGTTCTCCCTGCGCTTACGAGTTTCCTCCAGGTACTCTGGTTTTCTCCTACAGTCAAAAAACATGTAATTAGTTTGATTAATGATTCTAAATTGCCCATAGGAGTGGATATGTGTGGGAGTGGGGGTTGTCTGTGTGCCCTGCGACTGGCAACCTGTCCAGGATGTACCTCTTGCGTATGTGTGCTGGGATTGGCTCCAGCAGTCACCCATGACCCCAAATTAGGGAATAAGCGGTTAAGAAGATTGAATGAATGAATGAATGAATGAATGAATGAATGAATGAATGAATGAATAAATGAATGGTACAAGTTTTTTGTAAATATGTGATTATGTAAAGGCGCCAATATACGCCTCTGACACCGAATTAGGGAATAAGCGGGTAATGTATATAATGAATATAATTTTCATTCAAATATATGTTACACATACAGTATATCTCTCTTATACACCAACAGGTTTTCAACAGTTTTGTTGCAGCTTTAACTAATTCTTTAAATTAACAAAAAGGTTTCAGCATTACACTGCACTGTGCTTTTAGTTGGGGTGGGTTTTTACTTCAAACACCTTTAGAATTAATTGGATGGAAACTGCTTTACTCAACATTTTGTAAGGGTTTTGCTCAGCAGTGGGTGCTTAGTGGTGCTGGGAACTTAACCCATGATCTTCTGATTAGCAGTCCAACACCTGACCCTTAACTGTGCCTTAACTTATTAATATTATTTCATGGCTAAATTGAAAAATTTCCTCAGTCACACAACCATACCTGAAGTAAGGTGGTTATTATAGGAGTAAGATTGAGAGCAAGTCTGTGTAGAATGTTTAAGAATCCTATATGAATGGGATGAGTTCTTGTTGTTTTTGTTTGTTTTGGTTAGGTTGTTTAGCTTAGTTATGCCAGCTAGCCAAGCTATGCTGTTAGCTAAGCTAATCCTTGTTTTCCCCATGTTTCTTTACTTCCTGTTTCTTGACCCTTGTTTCCCTGGTTTTTCCTGTCATGTGGTTCCCCTGTCTAGGTTTCATGTCATGTTGGTTGGTTGTCTATTGAGTTCAAGTGTGTCTTGTTTAGATCATTGTTCTTTGATTATTTAAGGTGTTTTGGCTATGTGTGGATTATTGTTTGTTACCACTCACAGGTCGGTTTGTTAGGATTTATGGTAAGTCATGTTTATCAAGTTCTTGTAAATGTGTAGTTTGTGTTTATGACTAGTTAGTGCTTGTATTGTTCTGTTAGCTGGTATTTTCTGTTTATGTTGGGTTAAGCATGTTTTCTAAATAAACTGCGCTTTGCAATCACAAACTTTGCCGATAGTGCATCCTATTACAGATGGTGAGTTGTCTGAATATGTTTCTCCCTATAGTGTTCATTGTAACAACAGCTTTGTAGATGGATACATAAACTATGCTAATGAAACAGAATACTATTATGGAAAATACAGATTCCAGAGGTATTATCTTACTGGCAGGCCTGAGTGAAGTGAATTCATTTGAAAGAAATTTAAATAGGCATGTCCATGCAGATATGAGTAGTCAGCCACAACAAACTACTGGGGAGTCATGTCATTATTCATTTCCTAACAAGAGCTTCAAATATTCATTTTACCAACATCAAGCTAAAGTAAGGTCTTGTCACATGTTAGAAAGGCATACCCAATACTTTACCAAAGAGCCTATTTAATTAAAAGTGAAGGTAACCGAAACCTTTGCTCTAGTTTCAGTGATCTGGTGAATGACTGTATTTTTGTCATCAGATTCACAAACTTTTACGCTCGATCCCCATTTTAAAGAATAAAGCCAGGCTCATACTTCAGCTTTTTTCACAAAATTTGGTTCACCCCTATAAAACATCTGCTGACTTCACATGACTTTATATGGCAGCTGTAATATAGTCTCGGCTAGACTGCCAGCAGGTTTGGGAAATCTAGCTACATTCTAGGACTGCCCACCAAAAAAGTATGACACAAAGCAACCAATGACATTATGTGTTTTAGGGCTGTTGAAAATGACCAGTATGGAAAGCTTTGTATGTAATCGCTTATTTAATGCCCATTGCTTATTGCCAGACATTCAGCCAGCAACCCATGGGCATGACATGGGTGATGTGAGTCTGAGACTCACCTTTGTGTAACTTTTTAATATTTTTTCTATTAGCCAGTTTGTAAAAAAACTAATTTACTCTACATTTATTAATTGATCTTCTATACCTGCTTATTTCCTAAGTTGTTCAGGAGTACCTGTAAGGACTGTGTCTTCGGAGGACCGCCTGCAGGGGGCGCCCTCGCCCGAATTCTAGCAAACAGCTTCCTGTTTCAACCATTAGGGCGTGGTCCACCTATATAAGCAGGTGGTTCTTTGAAAACTGTGCGAAGTATTGTTGCCCAAGGCCTTACTAAGCAATCTCTGTATCTCATGTTTGTATTGCTATTTGGATTATTGACTTTTGCTCTGCCTTTTGACTATTCTCTTGATTGCTCCTTCGGATTTGTTTGCCTTCCTCTCCCCCATTCCAAATAAAGACCTTATCTTAAACTCTGCATCATGGATTCTACTAACTTGCCTACAGCCTGTTTGTTACAATACCTGAATGGAAACCTGGGCCTATGAGGCAACAATGCCAACAACTTAAGCCATCATGCTGCCCGGATGTCCTACATTTCCATGTAAATCCCCTTAATAGTATTTCTTTTGTTTTTAATGTTGTAATGTAAACAATTATAACTACATTAAAAATAATGCCTATATAACCACTGCAATTATTCCATATATTAATTTCATTTAGTTATTGTACAATTGACTTTGATCCTTGATCTGAGTAAATACAGATCAAGAGAATTTTCAAATAGGGTTTTATTCTGCAATAGGGAAACAGCTATATGTGATTTGGTTTAAAAGTTACATTAGGTTGGATGTGCTTACTGTGAAAAACCCTCAGGTGCATCTGAAATGAGGAAGCTTTTCTCCATGTCTCGCAGTTTGTCATTCAGCATGCGCATATGGGAAGGGTTGCGTTCCTTTGGGTCATTGGCCGGACGCATAATAGCTGACTGGAATAAGCCAGAACACTCTCTCAAGGCTGCAGAAGCAGCTAGAAGATGAGGCTTGATTAGGGGGTCATCTGGGAAATGACACACAGAGAAAAGTGAGAATCTGAGAAAGTAGATTATAGAATTATGATGTCAGCATAAATAAAAATTCTGTATATTTCACCTAATATTACAAGTACTGTTACAGAAGTTTGATTAGGTTGAACAGTGGGTGGGCTAGAGGTTTCTTAGTGGCAATAAATTTAAAATATTACTTTAGAACTGATAATAATACTAATATGTATAAAGGCTTTTTTTATTAACTGCTGAGCAAACAATGGAGTAGAGAATTGACTGCAGGAGTGTATATTTCATAAATGATATAATGAATCCCACTGAGGTGAGTATTTTATGAACCCAGTTGTTTACACAGTGACAGACCAAAAAAAGGAAACTCTTGATAAAACAGTGTACATAAACTTAACTGGACTTAGCTTAGCCTAACTTGAACATTTGGCATAAATAGACTCTTAATAGTGGGAAAGCGGCAAACCTAAATCCAAGACAAAGAAACATATATGCATACATGCGTATATGGCTGTAATGCAGTAGATACAAGACCAGTCAATGGAAACAAGACACATAGACAAAGATATGACAGCAATACATGGTGCACAAGGATCACATGACATAAAACGAAGTCAGGAAGTAAACACAAGCATGAAAAACATGCCCTAATAAAAGTGAAATGCTGTGGTAAAATAACTATAAAACCTGCGCAAGAATGCTAAGTGAAGTTCAAAATACTTGATGTATATGTATCATATTTGTAAAAACAACTTGCATCCCTGTGATTAAAAAAAATGTACTTGGTAAACTTTACACTGAGTAAATTTTTAAGAGACTTGTAGACGACTAACGTTTCATTCACTTTCTAATCTGCTTATTTTCTAAGGTAATGTAAGGGCGGCGAGAATATGCAAACTCTCTACAGAAAGACCTTCTTGTTTTGAGGCCACCATGCCACCTACCCAGTAACATTTACGCAAGTTACATTTCATTTAATTAAGTCATTTTACTTGAGTAGAAAATTTTTAACCCTGTCTACCTCTTTTCATTATTGTAAATGTTGTTACAATTTGTGTTACAATCTCTGTCAAAAGTGAGTTAAAGGAATTTGCATTGCAAATGTTCTTATAATGTTCTGCAATTAAGGGTAGCTGTTCAGCCAGTGGAACGGATATGACCAAATAAAAATTGATACTTTTCATTTTACTGCCGTGCTCCAATTATGCAAACCTGTTGTAAATAATTACAAGCTGGAATAATTACAAAATGATAATACCTGACCCATCTTAATAGCCTTGGGACATGTGACCAGCCATGAGCTGTTGATTTACTATAAGCACAGTGCTCTTTAACAAAATATAATTAAGAGATAAATACATAAAATTGAATTTCAACCTTGACAAAACGAGCATCAAAGAAAACATGCATTTGTCTTTATTTCACAAGATGTTCAGGTTGTGTGTAATTAACCTTGGCTAATGTCAGATTTGTGCTTAAACGTGGGTGGTTTTACAGTAAGTGTGTATATCTTTGTGTGCGTGTCTGATAAAGCATGAAATATGTTAGTGGAGAAGATTTTAGCCACTGGAGAACATGCATGCTGTAATAGTCTACTGAGGAGAGAGAGAAAGAAAGTGAGGATAAATATAGCAAAGAGAAGCCAGTTCCCTCTGCACAAACTTCCACATCCCTCATTCTGCAGGGAGAATAGTGCTTATGAAATATGTGGGAGGATTGCTGTAATCTATCACCAGCTCTGGCATGACGGGAGGGAGAGGGGTTGCTGAGGATGTGGAGGGACAGTGGAGCTGGTGAGAGCCCAGTGGTGCCTTACGTGTAACAAATCAAAAAGAAAAAGATGGAAATATCACGTTTTAAATTAAAGTGAGGATGTACGAAAAGCACGAGTCAAGGACACAATGTTGGGAAAGCAAGACATCGAAAACAAAGCTTTGATGCCCAGGGCAGACTCTCACAAAATTGTCACGTAAGCGTTCAAATGGCATTTGAAAAACTCATTGTGTAAACGCCCTTTCATTCTGCAAGGACATTGTTATCTGCCTCTGCACCTTTTCATACACACCTGCGCTTTCTTCTTTATATGCAGAAAAGTGTACAACCATAAGCCTTGATTCTAGTCCTTCCACGCAATGCTTTTTTTTTTTTTTGTAATTTTAGTTTGTTTTTTTTACAGCTGAGGTAGACAGAGATTGATCACAACCTGAGTTGTCTTCTAAGTGGATAAAAGCAAACAATGGAAAACAGGAACCCATTATGCAGTAATCTTATTGTCCGTACACTAAACCCAGGGGGTAATTTTCATACTGCTGTTGTAATCTAAAATACAATGTGCATACAGGTGAATGATATAATTGAGCACAGCTCATTGCATTACTTCTATTCCATGTAGTGTTTGATCAGGTAGAACAGAGTATGGCCATATCTGAGATGAAAGTGAGACAGACATTGTTTAACTGTCTGGAATTATTAATCTAGTGGGGTTTATACTACTTATTTATGAATTAAATAAGTGGTATGTAGTTTACTCGTTGTTAGTCGTCACAAATTAACAGCATTACTTCACCAAATCAGTCTAAAACTTTTAAATAATAAATATAAATGATGTTTTATTAAGTAAGCGACTGCTCAGCAAATAATGGAGTAAAAAATTGACTGAAGTGTATTTCATTACCAATGTGACAACAACAACAATTTACTGTAACGACTGGGACAGAGTGAAGATAGCCGCATCCATTTTGCAGTGATGTTTTATTTTTAGGTAACGTTCGAAAACAAACAACAAACAATGAGGTGAGGCCTGACAGGCTTCTCCATGGATGATGACGTTTCTGGATGATATTGTGATTTGTGGTGATAATAGGGAGCAGGTTAAAAATATTCTGGAAAGGTGGGGGCACTGGTGCAAAGTAATGGAGAGTGTGTTAGAGAAGTGAAGAAAAGGTAGTTCAGGCATGGTGGAGTGGGTGGAGTAGAGTGGTAGGAGTGATTTGTGATCGAGTTTCGGCAAGAGTGAAATTTAAAGTTTACAGGACTGTAGTGAGATCTGCAATCTTGTATGGTTTAGAGACAGTGACGTTGTCAAAAAAAAAAGACAGGAGGAGGATGTAGGAGGAGATTTATGGATGTGGTGAGGGAAGACATGCAGGTAGTTGTAGTGAGGCAGATGTAGAGGACAGGGTAGAGTCCTCTACCCACATAAGGAATTCTGCAATTTTAGATCAATTTGATACATTTATTGTCACATTTATGCACATTATGATAATGTAAATTTCTTCTCCCTCTTTCGGTTGCTCCTGTTAGGGGTCACCATAGCAGATCGCTCTTCTCCACACTACCCTGTTATCTGCCTCTTTCACCCCAACTACCTGCATGTCTTCCCTCACCACATCCATAAATTGTCTGCTTTCCTCCTTCCCGGCAGCTACATCATCAGCATTTTTATTTAATATAATGCATGTCCCTCCTCTGCACATGTCCAAACCATCTCAACCTAGCCTTTCATACCTTGTCTCCAAAACAACCTACGTGCACCATCCCTCTAATAAACTTACTTCTAATCATGTCCATCCTCGTCACTCCCAATGACAATCTCAACTATGCCACCTCCAGCAATGCCTGGAGTCTCTAAATCATACAACATTGCAGGTAGGCTAGTTTGAGATGGTTTGGACATGCAGTATAATGGTAGAAGAATACTGAGGATGGAGGTGCCGGGCAGGAGGAAAAGAGGAAGAGCAAGGAGGAGCTTTCTGGATGTGAGAGAAGACATGCAGGTAATTGGGATGAAAGAAGCAGATGACAGGGTAGTGTGGAAAAGAATGATCTGCTGTGGCGACACATAACAGGAGCAGCCACGGAGAAGATATGTTAAGTGCATTACTATTTTCAGACTGAAGTTGCTTTTGGGGTCAGCAGTGATGAATAAGGTTCATGGTCCATTAAATCAACATAAATTAAGCAGACTTTTATTATAGATGCTTTGAGCAGCTGACTACGGAATGAGCTTTGTCTGGTCTGTATATATTCAGATTATATGCAACCTATATATAATGTACATGTCATAATGTACTTTCCAATTTGCCTCTGTTTTTACAAAGCATGTTAAATAAATTTATACTTAAATGTTACAAGTTTGTATGTTACACCATACAAGTAGCTGTTATAGTAATATCAGTACCAGCACATGAATGTAAACCTTTTGATTTATCATAATTATTGTTAGAATCTCATGACTGGTAAAATAAATCAACACATTCTTACTAAAAAGGTTTGAGTATATCGATAACTAACATAAAATATAAATATGCACAAAAATATGATCCAACACATGACCCATTTACTTCAGACAGATGCTGTTTCTCCAATGCATTACGAGTCTCTGTGACACTTGCATCACTAAGCAGCGGCAGATGTGTGTGTGTGTGGGTGGGTTCATGTGTGCAGTGGATGGGGGATGATGATATATTAATACTGTACAGCTTTATGGCTTTGCAGGCTGCCTGTATTATGTGGCAATTATGCACCTCACCTGTCTCACTCCGTGTCTGCATGAATATTTAATGTGGGAAGCACAGCGACCCAGAGAGGACTCAGCGGGGAGCCTTGACTCTCTTTGCAGAATGAGAGGAGACATGGATGGGTATACGCAGCCCTTAGCATCATTATGTTTTGTTATTGGAAGAAATTCAGCTTTGCAATTGGGACAGAGCGGGCGCAAATTAATAGTAGGACAGAGCTCAAAGCTGTTTACAACCCCTGGGAATTTCTTGATGAAGCTGTTTTATGATTAAATGTGGACCACTTTTATTGTGGACCTGTTTAATCGATTACTCTATTTCCAAAAAACTGATGGGAATAAAAGGCAATCATGACTGAGTAACCTGATTATTTGGGATGGCTTCTGCTAGAAAAAAGTAGATAAATGCACTTGAAAAAGGTTTTTCTGCATTACAGGAATTAACGACGAATGAGTGGAAAGTATTCAATACTCTGATAGAAATTGTTATATAAGCTACAGAAACAGATGAAATATGGCTGAGACTGGCGGACCAGTACAGAAAATTTTAAAATAAAGAATCCATTTAAGCAGATATCATTACTTTTAGAATCCCTTTTAGAAATTACAAAAAATAAGCAACATAGAATGAAACAATGCAATTAGAAAACACTTAAACATAAATTATTTTAGCATATTACTGCAATATAAGAGAGTGAAAAAGAGTTTCAGTCTTTGGTACATTTATGTTCATGTTTATTCATTCATTCATTCATTCATTCAATTTCTTGCCCGCTTATTCCGTAATTCAAGTTCACGGGGATCTTCTGCGCCTATCCCAGCACACATAGGGCGAGAGGCGGGGGTACACTCTAGATGGGTCACCAGTCCATCTCAGGGCAACACATAGACAAATAACCATTCACACACACATTCACTCCTATGGACAATTTAAAATCACCAATCCACCTCATCTGCATGTTTTTTTCACTGTGGGAGGAAACCGGAGCAACCGGAGGAAACCCACGCAAACGTGGGGAGAACATGCAAACTCCGCACAGAAAGATCTTGGCCCGGGATTTGAACCCGGTACCTTCTTGTTGTGAGGCAACTGTGCTATCCACTACGCCACCGGGCCGCCCCGCGCCCCATATTGTCAGAAAAAAAATCTTTTTATTTTTTGCTGATTTATTAAAGAAATGGTTAAATACCACATGGTTACATTTTTAGGAAAGATACAACAAGTTATTCAAAACTGGATTTGGAGCATCCTCTGCTATTCCTCCTTGCAGATCCTCCTCAGTTCTGTTAGGTTGGATGGTAAATGTTGCTGGACAGCAATTTTTAGGTCTCTCCAGATATGCTAAATTAGGTTTAAGTCGCGGCACTGGCACGGAATTGTTGTGAAGCCAATCCTTTGTTAATTTAGTTGTGTGCTTAAGGTCTTCTTAAAACATAAACCTGTGGGCCAGTCTGAGGTCCTGAGAAGGTTTTTGTCCAAGGACGAACGGTTTCAGTACTTAGGACCACGTGATATTTCAGTTTTTCTTTTTTAATAAGTCACGAAAAATGTCAACAATTCAAGTTTTTCTGTCAATATGGGGTGATGTGTGTACATAAATGAAGGAAAAAATTTACTTAACTGATTTTAGCAAATGTCTTCAATATATATTTTATAGATAGATAGATAGATAGATAGATAGATAGATAGATAGATAGATAGATAGATAGATAGATAGATAGATAGAT
>JAOTRA010000003.1:10224116-10238108 GCA_026260255.1 Pseudolaguvia tuberculata | reverse complement strand
TGTGCTTCCTTTTGGGTCCCTCTCTGTCCCTTCAGAGTCCCTCTCTGTCCCTTCAGAGTCCCTCTCTGTCCCTTCAGGGTCCCTCTCTGTCCCTTCAGAATCCCTCTCTGTCCCTGCAGAGTCCCTCTCTGTCCCTTCAGGGTCCCTTTCTGTCCCTTCAGGGTCCCTCCCTGCCCCCTCAGAGTCTCTTTCGGTCCCCTCTGTGTCTCCTTGGGTCCCCTCGGTTCCCTCTGTGTCTCCTTGGGTCCCCTCGGTTCCCTCTGTGTATACTTTGGTCCTTTCTGTCCTCTCAGTGTCTCCTGAGGTCTCTAAGGCCCTTCCAGAGTTTCATAGAGCTCCTACAGTCCTTCAAGAGTTTCCTGAGGCCCCTATGGCCCTTACAGAGTTTCTTGAGGCCCCTACGGCCCTTTCAAAGTTCCCTGAGGCCTTTATGGGCCTTCCAGAGGGATCTCAGGCCCCTTTGGCCCCACCAGAGGTCCCTCAGGCCCGCCCAGTCCCTTTGGTCACTCTAAAGTTTCCTTTGGCCCCTTTAGAGGCCCCTCTGGTCCCATTAGAGGCCCCTCTGGTCCCCTTAGAGGCCCCTCTGGTCCCCTTAGAGGCCCCTCTGGTCCCTTTAGAGGCCCCTCTGGTCCCTTTAGAGGCCCCTGACCCCCCGTCCCTTCAGAGGTCCCTCCGGTCTCTCCGGTCCCTTAAGATGCCCCTCCGGCCCCTTTAGAGGTTCCTCCAGTCTCTTTAGAGGTCCCTTCAGTCCCTTTAGAGGTTCCTCCGGCCCATTCGTTCCCTTTAGAGGTTCCTCCGGCCCCTTCGGTCTCTTTAGAGGTTCCTCCGGTCCCTTTAGAGGTCCCTTTGGTCCCTTTAAAGGTCCTTCCGGCCCCTTTGGTCCTTTTAGAGGTCCCTCCAGCCCTTTCTGTCCCTTTAGAGGTCCCTCCGGCCTCTCCGCCCCTCTAGGTTTCCCTCTGTGGCCTTTCGGGTTCCCTCTGTGGCCTTATGGGTTCCCTTCGTGGCCTTACGGGTTTCCTTCATGGCCTTTAGGTGTCCTTTCGTGGCTTTCTGGTTTCCCGTCGTGGCCTTACGGGTTCCTTTTGTGGCCTTCAGGTGTCCCTCCGTGGCTTTCTGGTTTCCCGTCGTGGCCTTACGGGTTCCCTTTCGTGGCCTTCAGGTGTCCCCCCTCCTTGGTTTTCTGGTTTCCTGTCGTGGCCTTCTGGTTTCCCTAGGTGGTCATCAGAGTTCCCGCATCTCTTCCTCATAGGAGCTTGGAAGCCTCGCCCTGATCACACCCCACTCCTTTTATGAAGTGTACAGGGCCCTGGACCCCCGCTATCTCTTTGCACAGGGGGCAGACTGCGGGGTGTTTGGGGGTTTTCTTTTGGGGGTGTTTTCTTTTTGTTTTTAGTTTTTCGTCGGGGCTGCACCTTGGAGGACTCCAGTGACATTTTACATGACACTTGACATATAAGTCTTTTAGGAAGCTTGCTTTTACGACTGTGTTGAATAGCCTATACTGTCTGGATTAAGGTTCGGTACTTAAAAGAAGAACTTAATGTTTTAATGTAAAATGTGATAGTACACAACATCAGCAGCCAAATGTAAAACCATTTAAAAATAAATTACTTTTATTTCAGACCAACATATTAAAAAAAAAAGATTATAAGTACCCTATTTGTTCAAAAGATTTTGTTTTATCTAGCACTTCAAGATGAAAGAACAAATTTCATCTTAAAAAGGGCTGAAAAGGTGTTTATTAAAAGAAAATGAAAGCATAACTTTTCTAAAAGTGTATATATATGTCTAAAATCAGTGATTAGAACTAGTTAAAGATTTTAAACAAAAATTATTATGCTTTGTTTGCAATGATCGCTTGACATTCTAAAATCACACAATATCAGATAGAAATGTATAATTTCCTGGTCTGCAATGACTTTTATGCTTAAACTGAGTTATTCATGTTGAAGGCTAGCCATAAAAGAGAACATATTATAAGTTACTGTACAATTACTGTTCAAAGCTTTCAGATTTGTGCTCCCCTTGAAGGACCAAAATTTATCAAAATATGTATTCATTTTTAAATTAAAAGAAATATAAGGTCTGATATAGTTTATAAAGAGAATATAGAGGATAAAGGGAGGCATGACAAGCATATGGTAAAAGTAGCAATCAATTTAGCTTTTTATTCAAGTCCGTCACAGAAACTTGCAAGCCTTGTCATTTTAGCTAATTAAGACCTATTTCCTGAAAATGAAACACTAAGTAAGGGATTGCATATGTTTCTTTTCAATGCAAGTGTTCAGTCTGTAAATTTTCAAAACTGTCCTGAATCACAAACTGCAAAAATATGCTGTTGTTTCCCCATAGAGATAAATATACATCAGCTAGACAACTCACAGTGTCTGCCTTCAGTGAGCATGGTGCGGCTTATTATAGTGACAAACATTCTTTTAACCTTTATCATCGTTTTCTTTACATTTGTCATATGCCATTGCTTTATGTGCCCACAATTAATCAAATCTCTAAATTCCAATAATTAACAAAGAACCTTAACCACTTCTTCATTTTCCAGAAAAAACACTGCATTTATTTAATTTATAATCAAGCAAAATTATTTCATACAAATTACCCAAAACGTACAATTACACACACTGTTTGAAAATTGTTTTCAATGATTTTGTAACTGACATTCAAAATTAGCTGCTTAATTATAGTCGCAGATCCTACTGTAGCAGGCGCAATTCTTCTTGCTGTCCACCTGAGGGCTCCGTCATCCTAGTACTGACGGATTGCTTCAACTTCCGGGTTGTTGGGTGTAGACAACAAATATAATTTAGCAGCTAAAGTCTTGCCTCACTATTTGGATTTGCTAGTTTCATGTGTATTGACAACTGCCTGTTATCTGCCTATGATTAGGCCTGCTGTCTCAACTATTAATTAACTGAGTTATTGCAACGTGGATCCGACTACAAATGGTTCATTAAAAACTACTTTGCCTACCACAGGTCCAGCTGAACTCAGAGTGGAGAGAATGAGGAAGCTTTGAAAGCGCTGTTTAAAGAGGGATTTAATGGGAGTTTGCAAGCTGAACTAGTATGCCAGGGCGAACAGGACACCATATCTGAGTTTGTGTCTCGATCTGTGCAGATAGATAACCTGCTATGAAACAACCCTGCTCTGTTAGCACCGCAGCTCATGCCACACCCCAGACCCACAAACCTTTCGAACAAGACTCTGAACTAATGCAAGTGGGGACATCAAAATTCTCTAAACACGAGAGACAACGAAGACATCTCCTGCCACTGTGCTTTTTTGGGGAGGGCCCTAATCTTATGATTTCTTACTGCTCGGTGAAAACCTGTCCGCCCGGGCCAAAGTAAGTGTACCCTTGAACGCAGTTTCCCCAGAAACGTGTTTTCTTGTCTCCACTCGATTGTGTTTTAATAATGTCTCCCATGTGTTCTTTGCCTTATTGGACTCGGGGTCGACGCCAAATCATCTCGATAAAAGCGTGTCATGTATTATTCCGCTGCACATTTCTACCATTGACGACCATTGGCTGCGACATATCACTACATATTGTGCGCATTACCCTGGAAGTGGGAACAAACCACTCAGAGAACATTTAATTCCACATAGTTTCTGCCCCCAACACCACCACCATTTAAGGGTTCCCCTGGTTACAGACCCATGATCCTGCTATCTCCTGGAGTGAACAAAAAAACAGAATAACAATATTCGATAATCAATGGACATGATGAACGAAATTTTCAGTGCTTCTCATCTATATATATAAAGGTTTCTGGGAAAAAATGCTCTTTTAGGTGGAGTAAAAGACAGCTGTTGCCAACAAAATTCCTGGAGCCAACATATGAAATAAACAGTTAGCATATACTTCTAATTGGATCATTAATACACTTTATCACTTAATAATTGGGTTATTTCTCTTGGGTTACAACATATCTGTACCAAGAGAGTCTGTGAAATTAATTGCATAGATAGAAAGTTTAACAGACTTTTTAATTAATAGAAAATAATATAGAATTCATTCATCTTCTTGCCCGCTTATTCCCGAATCCGGGGTCACGGGGGTCTGCTGTGCCAATCCCAGCACACATAGGGCGAGAGGCAAGGGGTACACCTTGGACGGGTCGCAAGTCCATCACAAGGCCACACATAGACAAACAACCATTCACACACACATTCACTCCTATGGACAATTTATAATCACCAATCCACCTAATCTGCATGTTTTTGGACTGTGGGAGGAAACCCACGCAAGCGCGGGGAGAACATGCAATCTCCGCACAGAAAGATCCCGGCCCGGGATTCGAACCCAGGACCTTCTTGTTGAGAGGCGACAATGCTATCCACTACGCCACCGCACTGCCCTTAATATAGAATTAGTATTTTATATCTGTACTTAATGATAATATGAACATAAAGGTACATAATAAATACATACATTAACAAATTCTCCTGCAATTACTATCATTAACATCTCAAATTATTTTTCTTTTATATTCAGTGATAAAATTCAGTGACCAAATACTGAGAGAAGACCAGTAATCCAAAATAACAAATGGTGTATTTGCTTGAGGGGGAAAACATTTTTGAAAATCACGGTAGTACACTTAAATATTCAATGCAGAATTTTGTTAAATCCCAGAAATGCTATTGATCTCCTCTTTGCCTTGTCTGTTTTAGAGAGTAGTCTGGCATTAAAAAGATCAAATGCACTTTGTGCTTTGGCAAGAACCAGACGGTCTAGTGACAAATCCTGAGTGTGATGAAAAGGGCAGTGGCTTCATATAGAGACAATACACTTACCTGCAAACATTTATACCTGTTCAATGTTTTTGTTTTGATGTTATGAAACCATACTGTTGCTCACAGATGGGCACCTCTTCCCTCAGCCTAGCTTCCACTACTCTTTCCCTTAACTTCATGGTGTCACTCATTAACTTGATTCCCCTGTAGTTACTGCACATTTGCACATCTCCCTTATTCTTAAAATGTACCTAAAATAAGAAGGTTAAATGATGTGGTCTAATCTCACAGAAAAACCTTAAGTAATGCCAATGCTAGCGATAACAGAAACATTTTTTAACTCATATGCCTTAATAACACGTGTTATTTTGCAGGTGTCATAAAAGTAACCTAAAAATTACTCCATAATAGAAATGTTCATGTTCAAGCTAATTGGTGTATTTAATACAGTGCTTTAATGCATTAATTATGTTCTTAATACCCAAATATTACACTGCAGTATTTTAAATATGCATTGACGTGAATATTTATGAACATGCACTACAGCAGTGGTTCCCAAGAGGGAGTGTGGTGTGGTCGTTGGGATATATTCTTAACGTATACTTATTAATAGGTCTCCTTAAACTTTGAAGTACATGACTATATAGTGAAAACAGGAAAATGTTAAAACTGACAGTTGGTTTGGTGAAATAATCAATTTTCTGCAATTCAGTTGTAAACAGGGGTAAAGCCAAGCTTGGACGTCAACAGCAATAAGCTTAATATGATGAGAACTGTTGAAAGCCTCAAGCCATACATGCACAGCCAAGACTCTTCTACAGCTTCTGTACTGCAATCTTTCCATCATAATGAAATCTCCATTTTGTTCAACTACCATATGAGCCGTATTAAAATAGTAATATTAATGCTACAACACGGCTTTTTAAAAAATGAAATAGTGTTGAGAATAAAGTATCGCCTCCAACTTTTAAATATTTTTATACACTCAAAAAAAAACAAAAAAACCTCAGCTGACCTGAACCAGCCTACTTTCTTTCTTCAGCTTACTCATTCTTGCATAAGCAACATGTTGGCATCCCCCAGCCAACTACAGTCAAATACATTTTACATACTTCAAGCAAGGACACCCAAAAAGACAAATTGTCCTTAAAAACAATTCCAGGGTAGCTCCCTTATGTCAACTTTTCAATTTTGAACTGAGGAGCAAGAGAGCTTTTTAATCACCAGGAGTGATGAATGAGGTGGGCTGGTTCGCCACGCTTGGGAGAAACACACAAACGCAAGCTAGGGATTCTTGGACAGCCTCTGTTCTTTGGACAAATTACACTCCTCCATTACAATGCATGTCAGACAGGGTCGTGTCAGTTCTCATACCATGAGATGCCAGTTGGGTGAGCCAGGTGATAAAGGAGCATGTTGGAGAGTCTGTCATCAAAACACTCAGAAGTGTCAGGGAAATTACTCCATGACACCTCATCATGTTATATATTAGGCTGTGATAAACTCCCACTGTTCTGCCAGTAGTGTGTGTCCGGATGGAGGTGGAGGCGGGGTGGTTGAATGATTGCTCCTGTGACTGGCTATAAACCTAAAGGGCTCTGTAGGTCTTTACGATTTTGATATTTTGCAATAAATAAGTTTCCAGGAACTGGATTGAAAACTAAAAAAATTATTCTGTATGTTGATGCTACAAATCAGGTTAATCTAAAGAAACATGATATTAGCTAAATATTAACAACAAAAAGATGTTACAGATTTTTGAATGCTGTGTGAGTTCTACAGTGTATACCTGAGTCAATGTCCTTTATAATCAGCACTGGGAGTAATAAAAGGATTCATCTAATGCTACTAAGGGGTAAGTTTACAACTAAAACATTTCCATTATTTTAAATATTTTTGGTTTAGGCTGATCTAACCTTAATTTAGCCTATTAGAAACAGTATTACCCACTTTTACAGACAGAAAAAAGAGGGGAATAAATACATAATTGCATTGTTATAGTGGTTAGCATGGTTGACTCACGACAAGGTGGTTCTGGGTTCAATTCCTAGGCAAGGGGTCTTTCTGTGCAGA
Source organism: Pseudolaguvia tuberculata (assembly GCA_026260255.1). Classification (NCBI taxonomy): domain Eukaryota; kingdom Metazoa; phylum Chordata; class Actinopteri; order Siluriformes; family Sisoridae; genus Pseudolaguvia; species Pseudolaguvia tuberculata. The sequence continues at coordinate 10,231,280 of JAOTRA010000003.1, read as the reverse complement.
GTTTTCATGTTCACCCACACTTTTTTGGGTTTTCTCTGAGTACTCTGGTATCCTCAGAAAGTCCAAAAACATATACATTAGGTTGAATGGTAATTCTAAATTATCCAGAGTAGTGAGTTGTGTAGTTTTTTATCCATATGTGGCTCTGTAATGGACTGGCTACCTGTCCAGCGTTTACCTCTGGCTCTCAGCAACTCCCTGTGACCCCAAATCGGGAATAGGTGTGTTAGAAGATGAATGAATTAATTATGTTCACTTTTTTGAACATAAGGCTGTGAATAGTTAAGATCCAATATGTTTCAAAGATTTACAAATAACAAAATAACACAATAACACTTGAAGTAATGTAGGTATACATTAAAAATGAACAATAAAACCACAGTAGTAGACTTTTAGTAGAAAGCAGAAAGGGAGGTAACAATTATAAGCTTTTCTGATAGCTAATACATTTGGCAGTTACATGCAGACAAGTGTAAAATTAACAGTAAACCCTTTTTGTGTTTTATTTCTACCAAAGTAGCTGTGATAAAGAAGCAAATAACTGACATTTTCCTGAATAGCTAGTAAACATTTAATGGACTGGCTCAATACTCAATTATTTATCTTTTATCTTTCTTATGTTCCCATTTGTAAAACGCCTATGGTTGTGAAATATTTTGTGTTTGATCTTGGTTATTTTTTCTGCCTTATAGATTTTATGTCTTATTCAAGTGATTGTGTAATGGAAAGTAAGTGAAAATCAAAAATATTTCCAATTAGTTGACAAGCTATTTCATATATAATTTGTTATATGTGTAAATGTTTGTGTTGTGTCCGGCAGAGTTTATTCACTCTCCACACCAAGTTTTTTTCACCCAAAATAGTCTACAGTCCTTGTCAAGTCTTGTCACTTATTTTTAGAAACACCTGATGTTAACCTGACTTTTAATTAATAAATTGGTGTTAGAAATACCTCATACGAAAAGCTAAAACCCTCCCAGTGATGTTTAATGCACTGAAATAAATTAGTTTCACTGAAAAGATCAAAGGTCAAATTTTGGCAAGACTAAAGTTTTGTCGCCTAAACAGCAATTGAACAAATTTACTGCAAATATAAACATATGCCAAATTTTATATCTTGTATGACTTCCATGAGCTTCAAGGACTGCAACCATGCGGTTTGGCAAGGATTCATAAAATTTATCTATGAAGTCATCAGAAATAGCAAAGAAAGCAGTCTTTCATGCCTCCCAGAGTTCACCAATATTCTGTGGTTTTGTCTTCCATGCTTCCTCTTTCATCCTACAACACATATGCTCGATGATGTTCATGTCTAGTAACTGGGCTGGAGAATCTTGTTCTTGCGCTGGCCTTGGATTTTCGACCCAACAAACGGTCCTCTTGAGCAGTTGTCTTGCGGGGTCTGCCTGATCTAGGCTTGTTAAAAATGTCTCCAGTCTCTTCAAATCTTTTTTTAATCCTCTGTACTTGACGCTGAAACACATATCTGGAAAGGTATCAACAATGCTGAAAGGTATATGCAAGTTCGGGAACAATATATTCTCCTATCCAAACGTCATTTCTTTCAGGGAAGACCTTGTATTTTCCAACATAACAATGCTAGACGACCAGCCTGCCATCCAAATCTTTCACCCATAGAAAACATTATTTAGCACATTATAAAGAGGAAGAAGACCTAAGACAGTTGAACAACTAGAAGCCTGTATTAGACAAGAATGGGACAACATTCCTAAACTTGAGAAACTTGTCTCCTCAGACCCTTTAAATAAAAATAATAATTTAATAAAAAAATAATTATTATTTAAAATATATATATTTTTCCCTTAAAATGATACATTTTCTCAGTTTAAACATTTGATATGTCATCTATGTATTCTGAATAAAGTATTGAAATTTAAAACTTTCCTATCAATGCATTCAATTTGTACAGTTTTACAACTTTTTTGGAATCAGGTTTGTAGATTTTAAAATATTACTATTGACCCATAAAGCGCTAAATGGTTCGCACCTCAGTACCTTAGTGAGCTGGTGGTGCCCCTATGTTCCGTCATGCCTACTTCGTTCAAAGTATGCGGGCTGTCTGCCATAGACCATAGATGTTGAGTATTACGGTGACCTGGTTTGGATCTGTTCAGATGCTGTACTCCCCACTCTCAACAATTACTCAGTTATTTTTGGTGGTGGTCTGGTTGCCTTATATATCAGGGATCTCTCATGTCTGTGCTTTCCTCTGGTATTCTGTTTCGTAAGGCTGTTCTAGTTAGTTTTGCCAAAGTCCTTTCCCGTACTGAACTCTATCAGTGTCTCATTACCTCACTACTACTTATGCAATACTGCGCCCCCCTTCTGTTGAGGTGTACATGCCACCCCATGCCACTGGATCTGGAACGTTGTATGTTTGGCTTATTCATCACAATCCCACGATGACTTCGAACATCACCCCATCTCAAGGTTCCTCTCAAAGTTTCTTCCTAAGCTCACGCTAAAACATTTTTCCTTGTCATCATCGCCCACGGCATGCTCATCAGGGACTGTCACTGTTATCAAACTGTTATTAATATCTTTCAAAATGTACAGCTGCTTTGAGACAATATCAATTGTAAAAATTTGCTATAGAAATAAAATTGAATTGAATTGAAATTTATGCATTATTAAACTTTCAAACCCAGTGTTACACTAGGATAACCTAAGGTGCGAAGACTATACTCTACTGCCCCTATACTCTAAATCCACAATAATATTTATATTGATTATACTTTATTACTATTTACTTTCACTTCTTCCACAAAGTTGAGTTTTCAAGTGAATTTCATTCATTCATTTGTCTTCTTACCCGCTTATTCCCTAATTCAGGGTCACAGGGGTATACTGGAGCCTATCCCAGTGCCCTGGACACCCTGGACTGTTTGCCAGTCAATCGCAGGGTAAACATGGAAGAACAACCACTCACACTCCTATGGGCCATTTTGACTCACCAATCAACCTAATGTACATGTTTTTGGATGGTGGAAAGAAACCGGAGTATCTGGAAGAAACCCACACAAGTGCAGGGAGAACATGCAAACTCTGCACAGAAAGATCCACAGCCCGGGAATCAAACATGGGACCTTCTTATTGTGAGGCGACCATGCTAATCTCTACCGCAATTTAGCATGTACAACAAGGATTAGTTTATTAGAGGGACGGCGCATGTAGAATGTTTTGGAGTGCGGGAGGCTAGGTTGAGATGGTTTAGAAATATATTGGTCATATATTGGTAGAAGAATGCTGAGGATGGAGCTGCTGGAAGGAGGCAGGAGGAAAAGAGGAAGGATTTATGGATGTGGTAAGCGAAGAAATGCAGGTAGTTGGGGTGAAACATCAGCCGAAATGAGAAGCATGTACAATAAGGAAATCTAACATATAACTTGTTTTCAGATGTGTGATATCAACTGTTGTTTATAAATCTTTGTAATTTTATTCATCAGTCTTCCCACACTATTCTCTGATTTCAATAATTCAATATAATTTCTTCTATATATTCTTAAGTTAAGACTGATTTCTTCACTAAACTGTAGCAGAATCAAATTTGACAATTGGAGCAACACAACAGGAGGGGCAATTGCAATTCTGGCTATGAGTCACACAATATATAATTTTGTATAAATCCAAATCAAACCTAGTGTAGATAAACAGACTTATTAGTTCTAACAAAAAACAATATTCTTTATAGTTTTGCGTTTTTATCATATTATGCTCATCTTAGTCAAGTATTCCTTCTCTTATTCTGAGGTTCCAAATTTGCTTCCTTCTGTAGAACAGACGTTATACTACAACTTGGTCTGACAGCAATGCCGAAGAGAATGAGCACAGCCAAGTTATGCCTTAGGATGAAGAATCGACATGGCACTTTGCCTTGTGTGATTAAATCTCCTTCATGGACTTTAATACATTCCCAGCAGGAGAATAAGTGTTTAAGGTATTAATGCTCACTCACATTAACACTCACACCTACCACCTCTGCCAAGTAGCTCACCTAAATTCTGCACTACTGAAAAGGGATACAGAGAATACAAGATTTGTTGTGTCTCCTATTTAAATGATGAGCAAACATAAAAGGCATTGGACACCTACAACACTAAATATTAGGTCTACCATCATACAATAAAAATAATAGCAAGTGTAATTTTTTTTTTGTAAAACTACCAGTCAGAAAATCTCAGTTCTTTGCTTTAAAGGGTGTCCATTTGAAAGCGTTGACATGTCCTGATATGCAAAGAGCTATCTAACTGCAAAAGTAATTATGGGGAAATTATGTGCTTATCATTTTAGAATAATATTTAGAAAAAATTATTTTACAAGAGATTAACTATATTCTAATGTGATACATTTTATGCATCGCTAAAAAGTACTTTCCTTTTAACTGCTAATAGGCTAAAAGATAAAAGTGCATTAACTTCAACAATACCACAGGAAATAAAAGTTATCAGAAAAGCTTGCTCTATTTGAAATATTCCTTGCATTTTAAAAAAAATAAATTAAATAAAAGTTATTTTCAAAAAATTAATTACATATTATTCTGTTTAATTTGTGTTTCCAAACCTAAATCAGAATTTGTTCATAATTAGATTTCAATTTTAAGTGTAATTTTGTAACCACATTTATTGAGTGACATTTATGTCTTTCATACAACGGAGCAGCTGATGAGGGTCTTGCTCAGAGGGAATTGAACCCTGATCTTCAAATTAACAGTGAAAAAAGAAAGAAAGCTTTCAGAAGTAGTTACTCAATTAACCTTTTCATAGTTTGGTGATCTTTAGGCCATCTGTAATCCAGTTCAGATAAGATAAATAAAATGCATTATTTTTTACATCTTCGATAATCTATAGTGGTTAATGCTAGATTAATATCTAGTATTGTCTAAACTGATAACTCTAAATGTGTTTACCTTGAGCCCTGCAATCTATTTACGATCTTCCAGGTCAGGTCAGGTTTTAATGGGAGATCGTCTGTCAGCTACTGTTGCTGCCAGTTGGATAAATCTACACTCATTTGTCAACCATTAGTTTTCTCATTCCTTTGAAGATAAAGTCACTAAAGAATCCAATATCAATTAATTCATTTTAGGTTGTGTCACTCTATTATCTCAGAGAAAAACAAATCACACTATATGTGACACTATAAATAACACTATATATAGCCAGTTGGTGACAGCAGCCCTTTGCTTTCTGATACTTCCTTTAACACTGTTAAAACTTTCTTCAGATAACAAAAGCCTTTAGGACTGTTCATCCCAGAGGTCCTGTGCAATGAACTTCAGGAACTGTAGATGTGATATGTAGGTAGGTATGCGTGACTGAGTGTGTATGTGTATGTTTTGTCATTAATATGATACATGACAGCCGACTGAGCAGAGGGGAGCCAAAAAATACACGTTCTTCTCTATGGAGCAATGGTGTTGAGCTGACGGCTACCTCTCCCCAGCTGCGTCCTGAAAAACCCGGTGAAAAATGACTGCAGAAACTGGAAAGTCTGGGTGAAAATTCCCTTGGCTCATACAGCCTGAAGAAAAAAGAATGCAGCCTGTGGGTATAGTCCTCAGAGAGTTGGAGGAAACGGTTAGACTGACTCTTATACAGCTTGAGTGTCTGCACAGGGACTTAATTTGTATAGCATTCAGGCTGGGGAACTGTACATTCTGAATGGTCATTGATTTATCGTTATTTAAAACAATAGCGAGTGACTTGTAAGACTTACAGCTAAGACTTATAGGTAAGATTTTATTACACAATGATGTCTTTTTGTTTATTATTAGCAATTACCCCAGTTTCATATGACATTAAATTAAAATTTGTTTAATTAATTCATCTTCCTATTCCCCAATCTGGGGTCACAGAAGTCTATTGGAGAATATCCCACCACAGGGAATTAAACCCGGGTCTTCTTGTTGTGAGACAACCATTAGACCACCATGCCACCCTTAACTTAGTTTTTATACTTAATTTAAGACATATTGGAAATTCACGTTTCATATCTATTTTCATATTTGTCAGAAAAGTAAACGAGTAAAAAGTGCTATCATAGTTTAAAGTGGGGATTACGGTTTTTGCAAACATGTTTAAAATGTGGGGACCTCTTTACGGACATTTGACTGGTAATTTTATAGGATATCTGCAAATATTCACAAAGCACAAGAATATGAACATGTATATCCCCTAAAATTCATAATATTGTGTGCTGTTGTCTTAATAACAATAACTGATTTTAAATCTGTGTTCAAGATATGCCTCTTTGATTTGCTTTGATATCATGAGATTTGCAATACTGTATTTCTTGTTTTTATTTCTTTTTCTGTATTTTGTAATTGCATTTTATTTATTTTTTCTTAACTATTTCATTTTTGTCTCATTAAGATTTTATTTAACAGTACATTGGTCAACTGATGGCTGTGTTTAAATAATGCTATATAAATAAACTGACATTGACAAAGTTCTCTAAAACTTTTCAGTTAGACATAAAATTTCCAGATTCAATTTAGCTAGAATGCTGTGCTTTTAAATAAAAATAATATACTACTGACAGTGTTACGTATATCTATTTCAATTAGCGGTTGTTGTTGGCAGTGATATTTTGCATAACCACCAGTATATGAGATCTGCCAGAAGTACACTCAAAAACAAATTATGACGTACTAAAAAAGTGTCAGAATTCAACCTTCAAGCTACAGTGTACATGATTTTATTTGAGGAGATATAATAGGATAAAAAACACAGTTATTAAGTCTAGAAGAAATACTCGAAATTAACTAGAAATGCTTCTGAGCTCTGAGTAACCCTCAACTTCGTAAAATAATTTCATAGTAATTACTGTTTTTTTTTATTGGAACAAGTTAGCAGGATAATCTGAACAAGTCATAAACAAAAAAATTCCAAAATTCTCAGTCATTATGCCAAAAAAAAAAAAATACAGCAACTCGATTTTTGTGAGGACTGGGTTTCCGGAGGACCGCCTGCAGAGGACGCCCTCGCCCGAGTTTTAGCAAGTTGCTTCCTGTATCAGCCATTAGGGCGTGGCCCACCTATATAAGCAGGTGGATCTCTGGAAACCGTGCGAAGTATTGTTGCCCTAGGCCTTACTAAGCGATCCACTTGATATATGTTTGAACTGCCTTTTGGATTTTTGACT
>JAOTRA010000003.1:10209809-10224016 GCA_026260255.1 Pseudolaguvia tuberculata | reverse complement strand
AGGCCTAGGGCAACAATACTTCGCGATGGTCTTCAGAGAACCACCTGCTTATATAGGCAGACCTCACCCAAGATGGCAGACACAGGAAGTGGAAGCCTAGAACTCGGGTGAGGGTGCCCTCTGCAGGCGGTCCTCCGAAGACATAGTCCTTACAATAATGGAACAATTAGGGGTTAATGGCCCACAATGGTTGCTTGGTAAAGTCGAAAATCAAACTATGTTCATTCTTAGTATTAGTTCAACACCTTAACCTCTAAAGCACCACATCCCACAATTTATCTTTTAAGCCAAATTTTGTGTTGCCAAATTGTATTAAACATCTCTAGCACAACTACAGCATAAAACAGACCAAATGGTTTTCTTTTTTTTAACTGAAAGAAAAAATATTTTTTTACTCTCTGTGCATAGTTAATATTATAGATTGGTACACACACTAACAATAAAAAAAATCTAGTCGCAATTTAAATGAGCTAGACTCCAAAATGTGGCTGTGAATGTCCTTATATAATGCTAAAATCACAGTTGAAGTGCTCACTGCTGCTTATGATAGGCCCATGTATACTTTCTGGAGTACAATGGGACAGTTGTGATCAGTACCACTAAAAGAATGTGGGTCTGTTTGAAATGCTTTCAATGTCTTCTCAGTTGCTTTGGGTCTCCAACAATAATAATTAGTAATGTTGGTGCTAAGGATTTTACGGATGGTTACACAATTCCACTGAGATAAATACAGACATAAAAGGAATTATTGTTTCTGGTGTCACCCGAGTATGGATGGATTGTCTTTTATGTTTTTGATTCTTCTTGAGGTTTCTTTCTGTTGCGCCAGGCTTGCCTATTCGGGATAGGATAACATAAAATCAAATTTCAAACTCAGTCATATTAATTATAAATTAGAATTTTCTGTAAAGAAAATATTAATAATTTAATTGATACAGGAATTGGAGATATTCTAAAAATCAGGTCATATCATGACATCATGTAATTATCAATTGTGTTGTGGTCTAGGAATGTCCAGATTAAAATTGTAAAACATTAGAATTTTCCAGAAACACCTTAACTGGGACATGCACTAGTTTACTGCTTTGCTTTTTCATTTGATGTTAGTCTAAATCAATTTTAATGTCTTTCCATTGAAGAAAATGTAGCTAAACCTATAGCTCAATCCTTAGAGTTACAGTACATGGTGCTACATCAGAGGCTATGGGAGTAGAGCAAATTAATCTTTTAAACTGACTAAAAGTGTCTGCAGTTTAAAGATTAAGTATATGACTACAATTATATTTATAATTACTTGAAATAATATGCATTTACAGTAAAAATAGCCATGACTGAGCCGACAAAAATCAATAAACGATACAAAAAGGAAAGCAAGAAAAAACCTCCACATAGTCAGCCCACAGTACATAAAGAAACAACAGGGGGGTCCAGGACCCTGTACATTCCACAAACATAGTGGGGTGTGATCAGGGCGAGGCTTCCAAGCCACGATGCGGTTCCTCAGTCTCGCCTGCGGGTAACTCGGACATAGGCATAGAGAACTCTGAGGACCGCATAGGGAAACCGGAAGGCCACGGAGGGAAACCAGAAGGCCACGGAGGGAAACCAGAAGGAACCGAAGAGACCGGAGGAGACCCAGGAGGAACCTCTAAGGGGACCGGAGGGACCTGTAAGGGGACTGAAGGGATCTCTAAGGGGACCGGAGGGACCTCAGACAACACTGGAGGAGCCAAAGGGGCTTGAGGAAACTCTGGAGGGGCCAAAGGGGCCTGAGGGAACTCACGAGGGACCGAGGGGGGCTCACGAGGGACCGAGGGGGGCTCTGAAGAATCCGAAGGGACCGAGGGGAACTCTGAAACTACCAAGGGGGACTCTGAAACTACGGAGGGGGACTCTGAAACTACCGAGGGGGACTCTGAAACTACCGAGGGGGACTCTGAAACTACCGAGGGGGACTCTGAAACTACCGCGGGGGACTCTGAAACTGCCGCGGGGGACTCTGAAACTGCCGCGGGGGACTCTGAAACTACCGCGGGGGACTCTGAAACTACCGCGGGGGACTCTGAAACTACCGCGGGGGACTCTGAAACTACCAAAGGGAACTCTGTAGGGACCAAAGGGACCAAAAGGAACTCTGTAGGCATCAAAGGGACCAAAGAGAACTCTGTAGGCATCAAAGGGACCAAAGAGAACTCTGTAGGGACCAAAGGGACTGAAGGGAACTCTGCAGGGACCAAAGGGACCAAAAGGAACTCTGTAGGCATCAAAGGGACCAAAGAGAACTCTGTAGGGACCAAAGGGTCTGAAGGGAACTCTGTAGGGACCAAAATGACCAAAGGGAACTCTGTAGGGACCGTAGGGACCGAAGAGAACTCTAAAAGGACCGTAGGGACCAAAGAAAACTCTAAAGGGACCGTAGGGACTGAGAGAGGGTCAAGAGGGTCTATAGGGACAGAGAGAGTGAAGAGGGGCCGAAGGGACCGAGAGAGAGTCAAGAGGGGCCGAAGGGACCGAGAAAGAATCAAGAGGGTCCGAAGGGACCGAGAGATAATCAAGAGGGACTGAAGGGGGGACCCCGAAAAGACAGAGGGGGACCCACAAGGTAACGCATGGGACCCTGAAGCTACAGAATGGGACCCTGAAGGTAACAAAAGGAACCCTGAAGGTAACGAAAGAGACCCTAACGGTAACAAAAGGGACCCTGACGGTAACGAAAGGGACCCTGAAGGGACAGAAAGGGACCGAATGGGACCCTGAAGGGACAGAATGGGACCCTGACGAAACAGAATGGGACCCTGAAGGGACAGAATGGGACCCTGAAGGTTAAAAAAAGGGACTCTGAAGGTACAGAGGAAAGAGACAGAAGTTCAGGTGCGGACGCTGACGAGGGCTCGGATGCATACACTGACAAGGGCTCAGATGCAGACGTTGACAAGAGCTCAAATGCAGACGCTGAAGAGGGCTCAGATGCAGACACGGACAAAGACCTTGAAGCAGACGAAGACAAAGAACCTGACGCAGATAAGGACAAAGACCCTGACACAGACAAAGACGAAGACCCTGACGCAGACAAAGACTCTGACGCAGAGGGCTCTGGCGAAGACTTTCCTAGCTGAAGGTGTCCCTTTGCTGCGTATCCAGCAAAGGGGCCCTAACTGCGTATCCAGAACCTGAGACACCTGGCGAGGTCGTGGCACTGGGGTAGCCTCGACCACCTCGAAGGGACCACTATAAAAGTCCACACTCAGGACGGAAGGGCTGGAAAACCCCTGTAACGCACGGTGAATAGGAGTCCTCCATACTGCCGCGAATCAGGGCCGCCTTAACCAGTGGGACCTCCTCCTCAGAGTCGGGGGTAAACACCTTCAGTAGCTAAGAGAGGAGGACGTCAACATCCCAGTTAAGACGCAAATTAATGTTCCAAACTGCGACCACCACGTCCAGCGCTTTCCCTTCCAAACGTAAAAAAACAAACGCGCACTTTTTGCGGGATGAGGAAAAAGTGTGCGGGTAACATGAAAAATAATTCCGGCATTGTGCCACGAACTGTGAACATCCAACGAGATCACCATTAAATTTCCCAGGTGGTTCAGCCGGCAAAGGCGGGCTAACAAGCACGCAGGCAGTGGGGCTAGCGGGGGAGCTAACGCCGAGAGGAAGCCATACTGCGCGTGTACCGCTAGATCCATATTAGGCGAGTCATTCTATAATGGACTACTAGGAGTCGGATCTATATTGCAGGTACTCATTTATTAATAGTATAAACCAAAACACAAAGAGAAACTAAACACGGGTACACACAGACACAGAGGAAAAGGACGCAAATCTACGTCACGCTAAGCTAACCAAACCATAATGTCCACGGCGGGAACCTCAACACTTAGCTTAGAGGTGAAAGTATGAACAAAGTCCAAGGCAGTTCTCGCACGTCGCTCTTGTAGGGGCAGAAGTCCGTACATAAAGTCAATGACTCTGCGTGTCGCTTTAAATAATGCGCCATCGCCCTGAAACCATTTTGTTTCCAGGACGACGATGCTACTGGAGGAGGTGTGGCCCAGTCGGCTTCCATACAGTAGCTGTAACCTGTATTTCACTGGGAAAAAACAGCAAAATAGATTTAAAATCTTGGCAGATAAGGAAGTAGAACACAATGTTCTTTTTTATGATAGACTACATTAAAATATTGACAAACTTGACATGATATTAACAAAGCTAAGAACAACAATAATAGTTGTTATAATAGTAAAAGATGATGAGACTGTCAAATGCAACATTGACATGCAAAACACCCCAGAAGCGAAAAAAAATGCAATACATGTAATCTATGAGAAAGCATCTAATCAGAATTTTTGCACTATATACAGTATATCATAATTTTGGCTATCGGCACATGTGTATAATATTTGAGGCTCAAACGTATTTTAAATAAAGGATAAATGAATAAATTAATGATGAATTAAGTGTACAAATAATATCTAATGCTTAAAAACATCATTACAGTATTTTGCATTGATGTTCAGAAACAAAACAGTACAACATTCTGTACATGTGTTAATACTTACTATTCAATATGTAGCAGATTTGGAACTGTTTCTTTTGTATGGATAACAAATATCAATATCTTCATATTAATAACTCAAAAAAACCTGAGCAAATTAATTATATATGGCAATCTGGCAAGAATAAAAAAAGCAGCTGGAGATTCAATGAATTAGCCCATTATCCAATTTACTACATGTCAGTAAATAAAATTACATCATGTTGTAGAAATAATTTGTGCTCATAGAAGCTGACCTTTTGTAAGAAATTAAAATGCAAAATCTGTTTGCATCCAAAAAGTGATGAAAGCAACCAACAGCATCAGAGATTATATGAGAAAACAGACATGGATATGTTCTCATGAATAATATGCTTAACTTGAAGTCAGCCAGCTGCAGATGTCATAAGACCTGAAGTACACCTTAAGTACTCATCTCTGTTTAATATGATAAATGTTCACTCTCAGAACAGCAGTATAAGCTGATACCAGACTGTCCAACAGATATAACGAGGTACTGAATTTGTAATAAATGCAAACAGGGTATTACTAATATGCAGTACCGAATCTACCCAAGAACATTTTGAGTGTTTAGACAGTAAACAAGTGTAGATTGTTCTCAGAAGAGTGAAACATTAGCTTATCATCCCTTAAAGGGAGGACTGGCAATTCATCAGTGAGAGGACTATGAATCTATTAAAAGATGATATTGATTAAGGAATAATGTATTACAGGGCAGGACTAGCACTTAAAATAGATTACATTTAAGTATCTCTCATTCACGGCAGAGTGACTAAACAAGGAAGTAAAAAGTAATGTTGCCACTACAAAAATAAAATTACTCTAGTAAGAGTATAAATGTTGCCTTGGAATAAAACCTATATAAAAGACTTTACACTTTAGGTTTAAACATTTGAAATTGAACATAGCTGATAAGATACAAATCTCTGTCCATTGGCACACATTTCTACTAAATTCAAGTTTTTGCCAGGAAACTTTCATTTAAATTTTTCATAAAATGGAGTTTGATATAAAAACATATTATATTATATTATATTAAAACTATATTTTACTTGGCCTACAGGGATAGTTTGCTTGTGGTAGTCTAGTGGTAAAGGTGTTTGACGACAATTGCTACTATTGGGTAACTGAGAAAGGCCCATAAAGTATCTGCCAAATGATGCAAAAGCAAATGTAATTCATATTCAATGATAATCACTATAATTTCAACACATACTCATAATAAAGGGCATTTATAAACAGGCTAATAGTTTAATAAAGTGTCTGCTGGAATAAAAGCCATTTTGTAAATTTTGAAAATAATCTAAAGGCTGTTGCATCACAAATCCTCTCTTTCCATTTATCCACACTTTCAAGCACTTATCCTACACAAGGTCACAGGGAGCCGGGAATCTATCCTAGGAAACAGGGGACATAGTTGACAGGGTGCCAACCACAACATGGCAAACAAACTTATCCACATACCACATACAATTGTTATGTTCTACATCAACATGCCAACAGATATTTTTTTCCACATACACTAAAAATGTCAGACATATCATTCATTCATTCATTCATTCATCTTCTTATCCGCTTATTCCCTAAGGCGGGGTCATGGGGGTATGCTGCACCTATACCAGCGCAGATAGGGCAAGAGGCGAGGCTACACCCTGGACGGGCCAGTCCATCTCAGGGCAGACATATTATTATTTAGCTAAAAGATAATCACTCATTAACATTGTTATCTCAAATATATAATAATTTAACAAGACATATTCTCTGTGCTAACCTGATTCCAAAAATTTGTGACACTGTACAGAGAATGCAATGATGTTTCAAATTTCAATATTTTATTCATAATGCAACATAGATGACATATCAAATGTTTCAACTGAGAAAATGTACATTTTAAGAAAAATATAAGTTGATATTAATTCATGTGGAATCCCATCTTCATTTTATAACAATCTGCAAACGTCTGGGGACTGAGGAAACGAGTTGTTCAAGTGTAGGAATAGGAATGTTGTTCCATTCTTGTCTAATACGCGATTCTAGATGTTAACTGTCTTAGGTCTTCTTTGTAGAATCTTCCTCTTTCAGATTCTCCTCAGGAGCAGAAAGAGGCCCCCAGGCCTCCTCAGGAGCAGAAAGAGGCCCCAAGGCCTGCTCAGGAGCAGAAAAAGGCCCCCAGGTCTCAGGACCAGGCAGACGCTCCTCGACTACCTCCGGACCAGGCAGACACTCCTCAACCACCTCCGGACAAGGCAGACGCTCCTCGACCACCTCCGGACCAGGCAGACACTCCTCAACCACCTCCAGACAAGGCAGACGCTCCTCAACCACCTCCGGACCAGGCAGACGCTCCTCGACCACCTCCAGACCAGGCAGACGCTCCTCGACCCCAACAGGCCCATTTCTGGGTGGGCCAGAAAGACCAGAGCCTCAACTGGGGTGAGGAAGTCGCATGTGATGAGGAGATAAGCCAAAAGGTAGAGGAGGTCCTCCCTGAGACGTTGGTCCTCGTCCCAGGCTTGGGCTACCAAGTCCAGTGCCCTCCCCGTTAAGCTCACAAACACCAGCCCACACTCGCTCCTGGGCATGGTGTAATCGTGCGGCTGGGATAGGAAAAATGCTGCGCACTCCCGTACGAACTTACGACACTTACCGCGACGGCCGTACGATCGGGAAGGCTGCCGCCAATCCGCAGGGGGGAAGCAGGATCGGGAATGAAGCAGAGCGCACCCAAACGCAGGATTGGAGGATTTAAATTGTCCATTTTATTTACAGAAAGCAAAAAATAAATAAATAGGGAAAAAAAACAACAGGAATTAAAATAAAGAAAAATACAGAAAACCGGACGTGATGAGACTTGACTGATGAGAACATGAACATGAATTTGAGCTTGAGAAGACATTCAAGAAAAAAAAGCGAAAATGATCCAACGGCCCCTAGGAGAGAACCGCCGGCTTATAACACCGGCGAACCAGCGCTTGAGGAGACTCAGCTGCAGCGCGCTGGAGCCAAATTTTTTCTATGGGTGAAAGATCTGGACTGCAGGCTGGCCATTTCAATACCCGGATCCTTCTCCTATGATGTTGTAATTGATGCAATATGTGGTCTGGCACTGTCATGTTGGAATTTTTTTTTTTAAAAGAGACGACGTCTGGATGAGAGCAAATGTTGTTCTAAAACTTGGATATATCTTTCAACAATGATGGTGCCTTTCCAGATGTGTAAGGTGCTTTTACCACATACACTCATGCAACCCCACTTCACCACAGCATTGGGAGAATTTGTGATCCTCTTCCCATTAAGACTTCTCAGACACACTGCCACTCTGAGAGGTTCAAATTCAGTTGAAATGTGAAACATCCACTTCATTGCATTCTGGTCTTATTCACATATTTGAATGGTTTGTGGTTTGTACCACACCCATTTGATTACCCTCCATGGAGCCAGACTTTAAATGTATTATTTTCATTTAAACAGAATTGACTTCTTCTAAAAGGTTTAATTTTTTATTTAGCTGAACACAATCATTCCGCCAACTTTTATACACTGTAAGTCACTTTACGGAATTGGAAGGAGGCACCAAGCTGAACAGTTTTGCTTTTCATATATATATATATATATATATTTATTTATTTATTTATTTTTAATTGACAGATATTTAAAAAAAAAATTGCAACATTTTATCCAGTTTTGTTTGATTATTAGCACATTTCAGTTCTAAATAGACCACCAGACACCAATTTTTCTAAACAAATCACAATTAGTCTCATCAGTGTCTTGAAATATGTTCTTTACCATGCTCCGTAATCCCCCAATGAAGTATGTTTTATTATAATTGGTTCCCAAGCACCCGCTCTGAACATGAGAACTGGATATCTCTGGTATGAATATTGCCTTTTTTATAAAAGTGAACTATTGTCTGGCTAAATTGTTCTGAGATTGTGAGGTTGTTAAGGCTACCTGAAAGCTTCAGCAATGAATAATAAGATTTGAAACATCACCAAGGTGAGAAAACTAAAATAATTGCATGCCCAATTATGGCTAGTGGCACACATGGTATACTGTAGCACTAAATAAGACCAATAGCGTCACATACATTACCAAGGCACAAATTGCTATAACAGTCATTGAACATAATTTTCACTTTTTTCTTCAAAATAATGCATTTAATTACATTTTCATTTACCTAAAGTAATTAAAAATTGTTGATGCAAGCAAACACATGCATATGATATAGAAACAACAAAATGAATGAATGAATGAGTATTCTTATAAAGCTCATCCATTATACAAATTCCTGTCTTGGCATAGCATAGCATTGTAACCTATCCTATCAGTCATCATGTCCTACGCACACTTCCCTAAAAAAATCGCTTCAACACCACTGCTTAATGCACCTTATGTATAAAATATATGGCAATAGCGCCTTATAATCTGGTGCGCCATATAGTCCAGAAAATACAATAAATAAAAAGGATGAGTGTGCTTTGAACACTGCAGCTCTAGAAAACATGTCTGTGGAACAACACCAAGATAAGGAAGCATTTACTGAACAACTTATTCACCAGTTTCATTGACCGACATTTCTGAGCAAATAAAGGAGTGCTTGACCTGTCTTGATTTTTTGTAAAATAGGTCAAAGTCTAAGAAAACATATTGAGTGTGTCTGAAGTTCCTGTTAAAGAATAGAATTATATGATTACCAGCAGAAACAAAGTTAAAATATTCACACTAATCCTTATGTACCTTTTAGATTTTCAGATTAATCTGAAAGAAGTTGGGAGTCAAACACCTACAGTCTGGCAGTTCATTTTGCACAGGTTTTGCACAATTGTGTAAGTGGGCTTGACACAACAGTGTTTGTTGTGAAGCTGAACTAAGGTTTAAATCAAGTTTGGCAGATTTGTATAACATTTCAAGCCCAAATGTGTGTCTCATTGTTGTTCACTGGTTGTCCACTGAAATTACCTGTCTAGATGCACATTTGATAGCCTTAGATTTGCAACTGACATATTTTAGCACTCTGTGTAATATGATGCTTATTTATTCATAGTGCAGTCCTGGCTCAAAGGTGCTGAGTTGTTGAAAATCAGTAAGACCTGGGTTCAAGCCCCACCATACCAGTCTGCCACTGTTGCATCCTGGAAGAAGACACTTAATCCTTCCTGTATCATAGCTAACCCCAACTTTCAAAGATGCAAAGAAACAATTTTAACTATGCTGTAAAGTATATGTGATTCAAAAACATTTAGATGAATTATAGAGGTATAAAATGTATTCTAGCATATTCAATATGATGATTTATATATAATTAACTAACCAGAGGTTTTGTATCATTTTTGCATTTCTTATACCTATTAAAGTGTTTGGATCTCTAGATATTACAGTTAATTATTATTTTAGTAAGCCATTAATCCAGAGATCTTTAAAGTGTGTATAAAAAAAGTGGAGAAACTTTGTAGTCTTTAGAGATCATACATTTAAAGAAGCGTAAATACCAACATTTATACAGATTAATGTCTGCCCTTAAATCTCATATCTCATTCCTCTCTTATTCCTTAATAATTTTTCTCTGTATAATTATACTACATTGCAAGGCATGTGTAATTGAAAACAGAAGACGTATAGGGAGCAGTTTGAGTTAGTCCACACGTTCAATGTAAGCAATATAATCCACAATGAGTGTCTGTTATGTACAATACAAGACATGAAGTAAATTATTTGTTATTTAAAGCATGTTTCCATTTTTGAGCAAATTTAATGGATATTACCTGAATCTTTCTTTACAGTACTTGGCCAAAAATCAAGGGCATCATCATCACTCAGATTTCAGAAAATAATTACTGTAAGCTTAAACCATTCTCACTTTTATGTAGAGTTTTTGAATGTGAGAGTCATAGAATGTGAGTAGAGCAGGTCAGGACCCTCTTTATTACACTAAAATGTCACAGGTGGACTGGCATTTAGGTTAATAAAGAGAATTATTGCATGCATGAAAATAATAGGGTGTCCTGTCCTTGGAATATAGCCTTTGACCCACTCTGAACATATACCTCAAGGGCTTATTAGGGAGGGAATACATTAGCAATATTTGAATAAGTTAACCTTTTCACCACCTTCCAATTCACCAATTGTGATTATGGAACAGATTATATAACAGGCTGTCACTTTAAAAGAGAAAATCAAATGTTCTTAGGGGTATTCTGTAAAATATCAAATAATTGGCTCATATTGATTCCAAAAGTGGTGTATTATTATTCACATGCTCGTATATAATATGACATGTTGTAAAATGTTAACATGCTTAAAAACAGGCATGTTCTCTTATTATTTTTACCTTATGGATGTCTAAGGCCAGTTGCAGCAGGGATGGCGATGCTGTAGACTGTGGTCCATATGCTCTAACTGGATTATTAAGACTGATGTAGGCCACTAGACTGTTTTCCAAAACCACCTTGTTTGCCTGAAATCATATTACTGATCAGTTAATCGTTTTTATTCAGATCAGAATCGGATGATAAATGTATTTTTCACATTCACTTTAATAACTTTTGCTCCTTCCATACTCTTTATATAGTAATTAAAATGGCATGGTTAATGAAGACTAGAGCGATCAAACCTGGCCCAAAAAACACTAATTGACTAGATTAACAGAAATTCTGACAGCGCCATGATTTAAACACACCTTCATTTTATTTATAATTTTAAGGCTATTTGAAATGTCAGAATATAAAGTTTAACCTTTTAATTTCTTTATAATCGTAAATGGACAGGCTGAGAAAATGCATTTTTGTAAGTGTTTTAAAATAGTTACTGATATTTGTTCAGTTGCAATATCATTTATTCATCTTCTTATCCGCTTATTCCCTAATTCGGGGTCACAGGGGTCTGCCTATTCCAGCTCACATAAGGTGATAGGAAAAAAAAATTTTAAAAAAATATTTCTGGCTAATGCAAAAGTGGAAACGTGGCATTTTATTAGTTAGTTAGTTAGTTATTATTCGCTACTTATCAATCTCATAACTTTTCTTGAGTTAAAGTTTAGTGAAGAATTAAAGACACTAGAGTTTTTATAGGTACCTTTTGATGTGAGAATCTGTAGTAAAATCCAATTACATTACACAAACCCGTTTCCCCAAAAAAAAAAGTTGGGACACTGTACAAATTGTGAATTTTAACCGAATGCAATGATGTGGAATTTTCAAATTTCAATATTTTAGTTAGAATACAACATAGATGGCATATCAAATGTTTAAATTGAGAAAATGTATCATTTTAAGGGACAAGTAAGTTGATTTAAAATTTCATGCCATCAACACATCTCAAAAAAGCTGGGATATGGCCATGTTTACCACTGTGCGGAATCCACTCTTCTTTTTATAACAGTCTGGAAATGTCTGGGGGCTGAGGAGACAAGCTCATATTTAAGAATAGGAACGTTGTCCCATTCTTGTCTGATACACGCTTCTCATTGTCCAACTGTCTTTGGTATTCTTTGTCACATCTTCCTCTTTATGATGTGGATGCAAATGTATTCTATGGGTGAAAGACCTGGACTGAAGACTGGCCATTTCAGTACCTAGATCATTCTCCTATACCTTTCAGCATTTATGATGCCTTTCCATATTTGTAAGCTGCCCATACCACATGCACGCCTGCGACCCCATACCATCAGAAATGCAGGCTTGAACTGTGCGATGATAACAACTTGGGTTGTCCTTGTCCTCATTAGAACAGATGACATGGCTTCCCAGTTTCCCAAAAAGAAATTCTAATTTTGATTTGTCTGACCACAAGGTTTTCACCTTGCCACAGTCCATTTTAAATAAGCCTTGGCCCACTGTTTGTACGTTATTCTGGACAACAGTGTCTGATAAATGGTTAACTGTAACCCAGAGTTTTAGCTGGCAACGGCGAATGGCAAGGTGAATTGTGTTCACGACAATGTTTTCTGGAAATATGCCTAAGTCTATGTTGTGATTTCTATTACAGTAGCATTCCTGTATGTGATACAGTGCCATCAAAGGGCCCGAAGATCATTGGCATCTATTATGGTTTTCCTACCTTGACCCTTACACACTGAGATTGTTCTAGATTTTTGAATCTGTGGATGATATTACGCACTGTATATGATGATGACTTCAAAGTTTTTGCAATTTTTCTCTGAGAAATTATTTTCCGATATTGCACCAATATTTTTCACCAAAGCATTGGGGGAATTGGTGATCCTCTATTATGATTTCTCGGAGACACTGCCACTCTGAGAGGCTCTTTTTATACCCAATCATGTTGCCATTTGATCTAATAAGTTGCAAATTGGTACTCCAGCTGATTCTTATATGTACATTTAACTTTTCCAGCATCTTATTGCTACCTGTTCCAACTTTTTTTGAATGCGCATCTCTCATAAAATCTAAAAGGAGCCAATATTTGGCATGACATTTCAAAATGTTTTACCTTCAACATTTGATATGTTATCTATATTTTATGCAGACTAAAATATTGCAATTTGAAACTTCCACTTCATTGCATTCTGTTTTTATTCACAAATTGTACAGTGTCCCACATTTTTTGGAATCGTATTTGTATATTATATTTTATGTATAGTATACTGTATACTATCTATCAAGATGCAACATTGTTGCCATGACAGTTGGTTGTTCCTAGCAGCCTTCAGAGCTGCCTGTAAAATTCTTGAATTTGCTATTAAGATTTAGTTATATAAATTTGCATGTAAACACACTTGACTTTTCACTAATCTTAGCTCAATGTATTGATTTGGTAAGCTTTAGGGGATTTTGCAGTTATACCCATGTTCAACTAAAGTGCCAAGTATGTTAACATGACAGCTTCTGGGTTTAAGAGCTCTCACAAAACTGAACATTGTACCTCTCCCCACTCAAAAGAGCCGATGTTGCCAAGGGAAGAACCTCCCATTGAGCAGAAGACAATTGTACGGTCCAGCTGCCAGTGTGCAGTGTGGGCTGTTACGGAGCTGATGATTTGAGAGATGACTGCGGCTCCACCACTCCAGTCTGCCAGGCCACCCTCATACCAGCTACTGTGACGGGTGCCAACAAGGACATATCTATCTGCAAACACGCACAACCGTCATGTAAATGTTGGTCCAAAATAAATACAGTTTATATATACATATCTCAGGGCAACAGTAATAAACAATGCATATAAAATGCAACCCGTAAACAGTGACTTTAGGAAGGCAATAAGTATGAGTTAGAAGAAGAATCAAAAATAATAGCATGAACTGGTTGGAAAGTCACTGTACAAGGAGAGGAACTTCTGGCTTATATTTCAGAATAGGTTATGACATTGTAAAAAGGTGTAGTAAATCACAGAAGTAATTCCATACAGATTTTTAACACTGCGTGGAGAGGGCAAATGCCGGTCAGTAATTAAATGGCTATTTTCAGCAACTGACTGACCTGCATTTGAACACTGTGGCAGACATTGTTTTAGGAGAGTAGTATATCATGGTGTAGAAAAAGAGCTGAAGATGCACAGCACCTGATGCTTTCTTTAGCCTATGTATTTCACGCTTAGATGAGGGAGGGAGAACTCAGACAGACAGACAGACAGACAGACAGACAGACAGACAGACAGAAAGAAAGAAAGAAAGAAAGAAAGAAAGAAAGAA
>JAOTRA010000003.1:10189981-10200035 GCA_026260255.1 Pseudolaguvia tuberculata | reverse complement strand
TCTCACCTCTATAAATAAACGTTCACCTTCACTGCATCATGGATCCTGCTCTCTTCTCTGGACTCATGTCGTTACAGTTGAACTGCTAAAACTGTCGGCTTAGGCATCACGACTAAGTAACCAATGAAATGGATGGTGTCATGTTACTTGCATTTACAGGAATTACATTCTGGAATTCCTAAAGTTACTTACTGTCACTTACATTTAGCTTATTTGTATTATCCAGCTGAGCAGATCAGAATTAGGGGCCTTCCTCAGGAGTGGTTATGCTGGAAATTGCAATGACAATCTTCAAATTAGCAGTCCAACATCTAATGAAAGGAGCTACTGTACTTCCCTACATTGACTTATTTGTGCTTATAATCCATTATTAAAACAACATATATTGTTTTGTTTTAATAATTCACTTATGCTTTTGAGAATTTAAATGAAGTAAAATCCCCTGTGACAAACAATTATAATAATGTGCAATGTTTGTGGACACTATCACTATATTGTATGTCACCACAAATGTGGAATCACACAATGGTGCTGAATGCTTTTATGTTTACAGTAACATCGCATTGTAACATTACCTGTCACAAGAAATGACAATGTGCCTGTTCAAAAAGTCTCCATAGCTCCATGAAGACATGATGTGTTTTCTTTGATGTGGAAAAACTTGATTTTATGATGTTCTGGAACACTGACTGCACTCCAGACCTCCTTATTCTACCGCCCTGTCAGATCTAAATAATATTCTCATAACTGAATGATCTCAAATGCCTACAGGTACATTTTCAAAAGAGTACACCTTACTATTACAGCAAAATAAGCCATTAAACAGGATGTTTAAAATAATGTCTAGAGGTCATGGTGTCTTTCATGGGAAAGAATTATGATATATTTTAAATGTGATTTCTGTATGTTATCTTATTAAACATGTATACATAAACACAACAACAAATAACTGATGTAGAAATGATTTTTCCTGCCTCTAAGGGTATGTCCTACAACTTTACTTTTCTTGTGAGAAATATGCATTTTAAACAATGCATTACAGTCACCTTTTAACTAACAAAAATAATCCTAGGTTCCTTTTTAACATTGTAGCTAAACTAACTGGGATCCAGTTCACCACTGATATCTCCGAAATTACATCTTGCAGTAGTGAGGACTAGAGGAAATTCTTTGATGAAAAAATTGCAAAGATTAGGTAGACAATTCAGACTGCTAAGATAGTTCCTTTAACTAGTTTAATTTAGAATTTTATAGAATTGTTATCCTGTAGAGGAAAATTATTTAATTTCACATTACCATCTCTTCTGCAAAATCATCTATTATGTTATATCCGGTGCCAAACCAATTCTTTAAGTAGGTTGTACCGTCTGTATCAGAACTCAGCAGTGGGTATGTCCCTAAACCATTTAAATTAGCAGTAATTAAACCGCTTATCAAGAAGCCAGACCTTCAACCCTAGTAACTTATTTCCAAAATCTTAAAAGAAAATTAGCAGCACAGCAGTTATGTTTGCATCTACACCAAAATAACATACATGAATTTTATCAATCAGGACGTAGGCTTTATCACAGCTCTGAGACAGCGCGTGTTAAGATAGTAAATGGTCTGTTGGTCTCTGATCAGAGCTGCATCTCTCTGCTCGTTCTCCTTGATCTTAGTGCATAGACCATAACATTCTCCTAAATAGATTAGAAAAGGTAGTAGGTATAAAAGGGCCTTGCCTGGCTCAGGTCTTATTTACCAGACAGCTATCAATTTGTAGATTTAAATGGTGGCTACTCGACGTGTTCACATCTTAATTATGGTGCAAGGTCCCCTACTATTCTCATTATACATCTTTTCACTATGCAACTTAATCCATGAACACAATGTTAGATTCCACTGTTACGCCGATGACACAGATTTATACATTTCACCACGACCGGACACGGAATGTAAGTTAAATAAACTGGATTTATGTGTAAAGGACATTAGAAACTGGATGTAAGGCAACTAACTGCTACTAAATCCGAAAAAAAACAGAGGTTCTTTTATTAGGACCACAGGTAGCCAGAGATAAGTTTTCTGACAGAAGATTCCATCTTAAAGAATTTAAATACCTCTTGCTGTAACAGTCACATTGCACTCCAACTGCACCAGTAAAATAACACTAAAAGCTGTTCTCGAGTGGATTTTTCTACTCTAACCTTTCCCAAAACAGGCTAAGACATCACTCAGATTTGGTGCCCCTGAAAATCCAGAAATAAAACCGAACTGTAAAGTCAGTTGTCATAGCAATCGACTCATGTAAGTCATCCTGGAAAATGGCCTTTTTCATTTATGTCATCCTTACAATACACTACAAAGACATTGATACAATGGTATATTGCATTAGTTAAAACAATAATAAATCTGTGTACATCATCAGTAAACTTATTACTGCATGCCTTCCCAATGCATTCACCAAAGTTTGTAATAGGATGTTAAAAAATAATCTGAATGTGATGGCCAGAAATCCTGAAACAAATATCTATAGTAAGTTCACCACAAAAGTCAATTATCAGCAGGATCGGAAACAGGGTAAAGAGCATGCACAGGATCGGAAACAGGGCAGAAAAGCAGACGGACACCTAACGGAACAACGAGAGAGCCAAAGAATGTAACAGCGAAAGAAACCACCGCAAAAAGGAACAGCAGACTGGAAAGACATCTAATAGAAGTACAGGCAGAAGACGGGTCAGGGAATAAACAAAACATGTAGAGGAGTGGAAACAGACAGGGAACATAGAAATGGATGACAGGAACGAGGCAGATATAAATTGAGACTTCCAGGCACTAAATAAGGGTAAGAAACGGGAAAGGAAAAGAACATAAATTAACAGTAACAAAGCGAAACGGACTGGGCTAAGTGGGAGCTACAGGAGCCAATGGGACCAATCAGGGCTAAGACAGACAAGAACAGATACACACGAACAGGAAACAACATTACATCAGAGCAAAGGAGAGAACAGAAACTAGGGACAGGCAAGTGGAGGACTTGGGTGAGCAGAGACACCGAGCGAAACAGTGAGGGATAAAGAACTACTTCATGCCGGAGTGAAAACAGGGCGAAGACAGTAACAGAAAGTGTGACAGGTAAACGTGAATAGAAACTTAGAGGCAGAAGAGGGAACATGAACAAATAGTGGAAAGCACCAAAATAGAAAGAGAGACATGTAGATTGCAGGACAGGAACAACAGTATTAAAGGGAAATGAGACTAGTGGTTGGATGGCAAACCTAGAACAGAACAGGGTTAAGGAAAACGCTGGCAGAAATAACCAGGGAAAGGAAAAGATGACAGAAAAGAAACGGGACATTAAATCAACAGGGTGGGGGGAGCTGGATCGGGGAAAAGGAGCGCACCCAAACGCAGGATTGGCAGGTTTACATAATCCATTTTTATTCATAAATGGGGAAAAAAATAAATTAAAATAAAAACAAGAACAAGATCTAAATTCAAAATACATTGAAATACCTGACGAGACGTGAGGAGACGTGACGAGATCGCTAACTCAAAATTCAGAGCATGACAAAAAAACTAATCAGGGAAAAAGGGGAAAAAGGCAAGATACTCCAACAGCCCCTAGGAGAAGGCTGCCGGCTTATAAAACGTGCGAATCAGCACTTGAACAGACTCAGCTGCGCGCAATCTCATGCACACACGAGAGCGCTTAAGCGCAGCCAAGCCCGTGCGCACCGGCAGTGTGCTGGAGACGCTCATCTCAGAAGAGGGCGTGACAACACTGAAGACATAGACATAGAAAACACAGGGGAAACAGACGACGCAGAGGGCTCAGATGAAGACGATGCAGAGGGCTCTGATAAAGACAATGCAGAGGGCTCTGATGAAGAGGACAATGGAGCTTGACCATCCTGGGAACTCGCTGGCTGGGAGTGGCCCATTGAACGTCAGGGAAACCATGCTTTCCTAACTGACGCGGCGCAGAGTTAGCTTCAAACACCTCAATGGGGCCACTTTAATACTCTGCACCGACACAAACCTCAGAAGCACTGGACACACACAACCTCTTAGCCTTCACCAGGTAGTGCTCCTCCACCATTTTATGGGTGAAGACCTTCAAGGAGTTGGTCCAGTAAATAATCCATGTCGGTGCGGAGATGTAGATTCAGCTCCCAGGCAGCTGACAATGCACACAGCGCGATGTCGCACAGTCGCATTAACACAAAATCGCACTTAGAGTGATCGGTTTGAAATTGATGTAGGTGTGCATTAATATATGCTTCACAATTCAAAGTAAACTGAACGCACCGCACTGGATCACGCTTTATTAAAGCTAACAGGGGGAATCCAACATAAACAGGATCGAGATATACACTCAACTACACAGAATGCGAAACTGAAAGTAGATCATCCGGATCTAAGATCAGGTCTAAACCACAGCATTGGCTTTGTACTTAAACTCCTTCACATTGAGCATGGACCATGTAACCATTTAACAATAACCCTTTACAAGGAGGAGGAGCTATGTCTGATTACTCACAATTATTAGAAAATTTACATTGTAATTGTTTGGTTTGACTTGCTTTTCTTTCTTGAATTTTGATTTATTCCATGCCTTGTTATTGTCCTGTTGACCTATTTCATTATACATCTATACATCTATACACCTTATAGATATAGATATTCCCTGCGATGGACTGACGAAATGTCCAGGGTGTATGTATAATAAAGATATATAATAAAGGTAGAAAAAGTGAGTACATCCTAAATGGAATGTGTGAAGAAACAGGTCAGAACTGATGAGTGACAGAAGAAACCAGAAATAATCAAAAAGAAGTATAAAAGTATAAAAGATAACCAGGGTTATTGGAGGTTGCAAATCTAAAGATTCTTTTTCTGAGTGAGCAAATCTGGAGGAGTTTATGCTGGATGTTTTAGGGAGGACAGATCAAGATTGGTTTGACATATGTAGAAGTATAAGAATGTTGGAAATGTAGCTGCAAACAAGGGCGGAGATGAAGGCCAAATCAGAAATTATATTCTTTACTGTTTTTTCATACTATTCTGGGTCACAGGAGTCTGCTGGAGCCTATCCCAGTGCACATAGGGTGAGAGGTAGTGATACACTCAGATGAAAACCCACACACCCGTGACCATCTTGCCGGGCCCATCTTGCTTTAAGGTGACCATGCCAACCACTATGCCACCGTGCCTCTGCATTATATTAGATAGTAAAAAGACAATATGAAAAATAAACTTAAATGATTTTAGCAAATATAACAAAGAGTAAAAAGTTTAATGTGATCTGAATACTTTCCTTACCCACTGTAATGAGGTATATAATACAGTGAAAAATAAATACAACCGCATGGCTTTGACTTGCATATAATGCTGAAGCATAAATAAGTGTCTATACTATGTGCTAGTAACCCCACATACCTAGAGCCTTGTACTGTCAATAAAACAGATATCCCATCCATCCACCCATCCCTTTTTTGAACTGTTTATTGTACATACAAAAACACACAGTAGGGACAATTTAGAGAAGACAATCAGCATTCAGCTGAAGTCTTTCGATCTCGGGGAGAAAATAAACATGCTCCTCTCATAAAAGGTTGGAAGCATGTGTTGAACCTCCATCTCAAGAAGTGCAAAGGAAATGTACTAAGCTGCTGGGCCCTTGTATCACCAATTCTTTATTCTTTAAACTCTTTATAAATTGTATAAATCATATTGTCAGTTCATATTTTACGAACCTTTTTTGTAGAATGTGAATATGATTACCTGACCCAGGTGCCATTTTCATAGGAACGCATCGTGAGCTGTGCCCAACACTGGGAGCGGAAAGCAGCTCTCTGGCTAGATTGGTTGATATTGGCTGCACCAACAGTGACGTCAGATTGCAATGATCTTCCCTAAAAGTGCCATCTGCCATGATTCACAGAAAGCAAAAGCAAAGTTATGTTAGAACTCAAAGGTACTCAAATTAGCATGAAAGAAACCATTATTTCTCTAATGACAACTTAATTCTAGCAGTCAAATAGGTGGATCCCCATATTTGTGATAGTAGGAAAGATAAAGCCAGCACAGGAAAGTCAAGATGTTTTTTTAAGCATTTTTAAAGTGTCTGTTCATATAAAAGATTTTTCCCTGCCATTGATTGGGGCTCACTGGTGCTTCGCTAATCTATTGGTGGATTTTAGGTTTGAAGTAAGTGGCTATGGAAAACTCTGTAGGGGTTTTAGGTGGGTGCAATGCTCCATTGATTAGGTCTTATTAAAATGGAGAAATAGTTTGCCTAATCCCACTTTAGGAACAAATTTATTTAGTAGCTTCATTTTTCCACCCGCTCTCCCACACCAATGTAATAGCCCAGAGTCATTCACTGCTAACAATCAGCGCTTTGCATACACTCAATTACCTTCCCCTGATACAGCTATTTGAAACAAAAATATGGTTGCAAACCAAAGAAAAGATAGCAGACAATTGGTAGGGGAATAGGGAACAGATAGATCATACAGTTTGTAAATGGCTATTTTTTACCCAAGAATGCATATAAACCAATTTGAGTTAATTAGCAATACTTATTAATATAGTTTACAATAAATCAATTATTTGTGCCTGTATGTATGTGTAATATCCTGATTTGTCATAAATTGTGTGTATTTAAGAGGATAATTCACCATATTTCCAAATGGATTTCCTCCCTTCAGGGATCTGATAATATGATCATGGCATACAACCCTGTTGGAAGGAAATTGGGTTTCAAATTGGATGCAGTAAAAAAGAGACAATAGAATTTTAAAAGAATGTAGTTGAAAAGCATTTTGTAGTAAATCTACAGGGACACTTTCTAAGCAGGCTTCTTTCCTTAAATTGTCTAGGAGAACTTACACTACATTTAGAGAGAATAAGCAAGGACATGACCACTATCTCTTTTCATGCAGTACCCAATTAGTTCTGCATCTTGAACAGAAACTAGAACAAAATAGAAAGCACACAGAAAAGGAAAAAAAAAACATTACCTCTAGAATACTGCAGTATAAAAGAATAGGAATGGTTCATACTTGCCAATCACACTGTGGCAGTGCTGATGCCTTTTGATGGGCCACAGACAGGTAAAAAGCAAATATAGTGGTCCAAGTTATTGAAGAGTGTGGGTGAAAAACAAGAGCCTATTTTCTTTTACTCCTTTTCTACCTCTTTATTAAAGGGGATGTTGTTATGCTTTCCTTAGTTCTTTCTCTCACTTTCTTGCAAACACACATGATACTTTGAAACACTATAATCCCCACAATACCGAAGACTTCTTAATCACTTGCATTACATTATTTGATTCCCAGCACCACAAATTTGCCATTTTAGGCCCTCGCGCAAATGCTATAACTGTAAATCTAAACTATATCCCACAAGAAGCAAGCAAGAATACATAAACTGAAAGTTCTGGTTGTTCATCACAGCATAAAACATGGCCATCCGTGTGACCCCCTCAGTGCTAGAACGATTATGTCTGGAAAAATTCATAATTGAACAAGAACAAGGAGTGTGAATCGGAACATAGCATTTCCTTAGGTAATGTCACAATACTTGCACCATCTCAACAAGGTCAGAAGCCCTTCTCACTTCCAGGCAATGGCACGCTATTTAAGAAAGCAACGCACTATCTTTATTCCTTGCTTTCTAGTCTGAGTTGCAGTTTAACTCGATCGCGGAAGTTATTGTCGCTTGAACTGTTAATAAAATGAGTTCCTGAAGCCAACTCTCTACTTTTTGTTACAGATAACTGCTGGTTGAACTTATGATGTGTATTTCATACAAAAAAATAAAATAATTCATGAATTAAATCAAAGATCCTACAAGTATTACAAATATTTTCAAGTTTGTTGTAAAGATTTATTGGTTTACAAGACTTCACACCATTTTACATTTTCACATTACTACATCATACTGAAAAGTATGTTTGATAGATGCTTTCTTGAAGAGGTGAGGGAGCTAGGTTGAGATGGTTTGGACATGTGCAGAGGAGAGACATGCAGTATATTGGTAGAAGAATGCTGAGGATGGAAGTGCCTGACAGGAGGAAAAGGGGAAGACCAAGGAGGAGGTTTATGGATGTGTTGAGGGAGGACATGCAGGTAGTTACGGTGAAAGATGCAGATGTAGAGGACAGGGTAATGTGGAGAAGGGTGATCTGCTGTGGCGACCCCTAACAGGAGCAGCCGAAAGGAGAAGAAGATTCTCTTCCCACTGCTCAGTTGTATAAGAGAGGTGAATGTAGGTAACAAGATTTTTTGCTGTAAATGTAAGGCTAATTACTTGTTATATTGTTATATATGCATGCTATAATTTACAAGTATAACTGTTTTATAGCTTGTTTAGCAAGAAACAAATGTTGTCCAACTGTGCACTTTAAGAATCTTATTTATCCATTCATAATAGTAGTGTTGCCCTGAGATGGACTGGCAAACTGTCCAGGGTGTACCCCCGCCTCTCGCCCAATGTGTGCTGAGATAGGCGCAGCAGACCCCCGTGATAGAGATAGATACATATACATACAATATACAGTCTTTGCTCAAATGGAAAATGTGGTTAGCAACAGGAGACATGGCGTCATTACAGATTTAAAACATTTGACTTAAAAAAAATGTATATTTTATTTGTATGTATGTGTGTGGTCTGTTATTCTCATCACACATTATAAGCATTACTGTTGAATAAGCAAATTTCAAAAACTACAATTAAAAGTGTAACACAAACCCTTTTTAAAACAAGCATGTAGGTTAATGAATCATTTACAATTAATTTAATTTATTTATTTTTGTCCTTAAAGTTTATGTATACAGATGCTTAATGAATTTCATGTAACATTAAGAAAAACCATGGTAGCCTAATGTGTGTCAATTGAAGTTTGCCTGTTTACTCCATACGGTTTAATCTCCAGGTCACCATTGTAGAGGAAAGGAAGAATTATATAGTAATACAGATGGGTATTGGGATAGAGATTGCACTGACATATAAATGACAATTGAGCTGCATGTTCTTATTAGTGGACAGTAGCTTACAACATTCTAATTACTTATTCCAACAAATTGCATAAAAGATTGCTTTCTCTATAAAGCTGGGATTATTCTAGATCTGATGCACTCACTAAGGTTCACATACATATTTTTCAGTTGTGCATTTGTAGGTTGCCATTAGACAGCCAGTTTAAAAAAAGAACAAGCATACCTTCCTACCACTGCCCGGATACCAGAACAATCAAACAGGTCTGTGTTTAAACTTGCAATGCCCAGATATGGAAACAGATAACTGGTTAAATGTGACTGTACTATGATGATTTTAACAGCATTTGGATTGAAAATAAGCCAAAAAACTGCTTGTGCAAAATTTTCGATCAAGATTGAAATATTTCTTTAAGGCTTTCTTTATGGCTTTCAAGCAGACATATTATGACCATTTTAGCTGCACCATTACACAGCAATATATGGACTAGTCACAGTAGTACGTAGCCATTAATCATTTCCCCAAAGGCAATCTTTATAACCTAAGGTAGCTAGTCAAAATGTTTAATGTTAAGGAAAAATAACAATGTATATCTGCAGAAAATGGCAGAATGTGTGACAATAGTGCTAACATACCCTATATATGAGTCCATTAAACCAATCATTTCACCAGGATAAGAGCATTTTTTTTTTACACACAATATACCTTGCATAGAGCATTGCTTTCCACATTGAATGTCATACTAAGTCATTAAAGCAGCATCAGAAAAAGGGAACTATATTTTACAAGCAAAAAGATTATAAACAGCATGAATAACTTAGAATTCATGTGACTGTGCAAGAGCTGCAACTCATTCACGCTGCATGCTAAGGTTTGTTGTCTTTCCTTTCTCTTCTAAAAGTGTACTAGATTACATGTTTTAAACACACTATAGCACTGCACTATACGGACGTACCACCTGAATAGCATACCATTATGTGGTTCATCCCCAATGAAGGAAGATATGCAGGTAGTTGGGGTGAAAGAGGCAGATGTGGCGGACAGGGTAGGGTGGAGAAGAATGATCCGC
>JAOTRA010000003.1:10160955-10175613 GCA_026260255.1 Pseudolaguvia tuberculata | reverse complement strand
TATATATATTCTCGTTTGTATATTGTGTCACTGTGTATTCTCATTGTTTTGTTTTGTTTTGTGTTTGTGTTCACTTCCGCATCACTGTAATACTCTCGCACTCTCACTTTTGTAAATAAACACTCGTTCACCTTCACTGCATCATGGATCCGGCTCACTTATCTGTGTTCGCGTCATTACACCTGTGAAGCATCAGTAGCATCTGCCTGATGGGATAAATGTGAACAGTCCATGGTTGGGGTGAGAGAAATCTTTGATTATGCTCTTGTAAATATTCTTAAAGGTGTGTACAGTACTGAAGAGGTGCTGACATAACCAGATGATAAAAGAAAACAAATAGCAGAATTAAAAGTATATTAATGCTACACCTTTCTACTCTATGATGAAAGTGATGCTAGTGCAGATTTTTATATGAGCAGGAGGAAAAGAGGAAGACCATGGAGGAGGTGAAGAAGTGGTGAGGGAAGACATGCAGGTAGTAGGGTGAAAGAGGCAGATGTAGAGGACAGGGTAGTGCTCCCTAACAGGAGCAGCCGAGCAAACGTTAGTCTTGTGGTATTCACACAACAAACAAAGACAACAGCAATAAAAGCTTGACAAAGTAACACAGACTAAAGAACTTTTACAAGGACATGGGGCATGTTTCATTTATGTACTCAGGCTAATGGGAAATTCAGGCATAGTCCTGCAAATCATGATCTTTTGGAATAAAGATGGGTTTGAAAATTATCAGTGTTTATTGGAGAAGGGAACAAATTATATACATGTAAAGCAACCAATCAGTGTTTGGTTCAGCTATAGGTTGAAGAAGGTAAAGACAGGTCTAGAGCTAATTGTAAGGTGGCGGACGAAGCTCTGCCCCTCACTCAGCGTCAGCAGACGAAGCTCTGCCCTCGCTCAGCATCAGCAGATGACGCGCCGCCACCATGTTTAGCGTCGTCGTCCTGGCAACTAGGTAACCTGGCAATGTAATATTTAAAACGACTCGCCAGTATAAGCGTCTGGTCCTGGCTGCGAGGATCAGTTGGTACCAGGGACGAAATTTTCCGGAATTTGTGGCTGAGTGTCGCCGTTTTTTGAGCACACTCACCTGTTCCTCTCAGAGAGAGCTAAGTGTGATATTTTTTACTTCTGTCATGTGACGAGGCATTATTGGCTATAGCCGCCGTCTGGGAATTATACTGGCGACAACCTGTGGGAGTGGAACACTTTTTGCACTGGATATCGGAGGTGTTTTTGGGACCTTGTGAGCCAGAGTATATGTCTGCACCTGAGACGGCTGTGTCAGTGCCTGAGCCCTCGTCTGCATCTGTGCCTGAGGCCTAGGCTGTGTCTGCACTTGAGCCCTCGTCTGCATCTGAGCCCTCGTCTGCATCTATTTCTCCTCTAGTCCCTTTTGAGTCTCCTCTGGTCCCTTTTGAGTCCCCTCTGGTCCATTCTGAGTACCCTTTAGCGCCTTCAGAGTCCCATTCAGTCCCTTCTGAGTACCCGTTAGCGTCTTCAGAGTCCGCTTCGGCCCCTCTCGAGTCTGCTTTAGCGCCTGCAGAGTCCTCGTCTGTCCCTTCAGAGTCCCCTTTAGCGCCTACAGTTTCACCCATGGACAGTGTTCTTGCAGATGCCTCAGTAGAGACTGTAAGCGTGGTCTGTTTCCCTGTACCTGTTTATGGTTGTGTCTTAGTTTGTTTATTTTAACCCCTATGCCCTGATCGCCTTGATATGTTGTTGTTTTTGTTTCTGTTTATTTGAAGTCTCCTGTCCTTACCTGTATATTTTTTGTCTCTCCTGTGTCGCTGTATCCCATTTCTTGGTTCCTCATTTGACCCTGGTCAGTGTCTCTTCTCCCTTGCTCTTGTCTGTGTTTCGAGTGTGTGCCTGTTTCCTTACTTCTTCTTACTCTGGTTTCTGTCCCTCTTGTGTTCCTTGGCTTTTTCCCTGCTCCATTTTTAGAGTTCTATTTTTCTCCTTTAGAGAGGGGGGCTATGTAAGGTGGCGGACCAAGCTCCGCCCCTCGCTCAGCATCAGCAGACGAAGCTCCACCCCTTGTCAACGACAGCAGACAAAGTGCCACCCCCATGTTTAGCACCGTCGTCCTGGCAACAAGGTGACGTAATACTTAAGACAATGCGCCGATATGCACGTTGTGGGTTGTTGAATGTACGGAGTGGATAGTATCGTAGTTTTTTTAATCTTGATTATCTTGGAAAATTTCGGCATGGTCGTGTCTTGTCGAACCTATGTATATAGTTGTGTATGTATCTTTGTTTTGTTTCTTGTCGTATCGTGTATCATCTTGTATCTAGTGTTTGTCTGTGTGTCTTCGTGTTTTGTTTTCGTTTTCATTCACTGTATATATATTTGCACAACCTTTATGAATATATCCCTCATCTTCACTGCATAATGGATCCGGCTCTTTTCAGTGTATCACCACAGTGTTACACTAATAGTATTCATGACTACTATGTGTTACAGGCAACAGTTCACAATGTCCCAAAATAACATGATAAAAGTTGTTTGGGATAATTTGTTCATTTGCTTTTCAGCAGTGTAAAGCTAAACATATTTTTCTGCTAGTGAATTCCATACTAGCTATGTATTTAAGTAAATAGGCTTCTTTTGCCTTTAACAAGGTTGACAAATAACCAAGGGGAAATAATCTCCCCTTTGAACAGACCAACCTGTCAACTGCAAATTAACATAAAATTTTAACAAAAATAATCACACATTACACTACCATTTGTTTTTCAGATACATTAAGGTAGAGGGGAAAATGTTCAAGCATGCCTTAATGGTTATTTTAATATAAAACAAATTAATCTCAATCAGAAAGCATTCATAGGATGCAAATAAGGCAATCTTTTCCAACAATAAATAGCACAAGTTAAAAGAACAAACTTTCCAAACAATGCATGTTCCCAAACAATTGTGCAAATCCCTTCACAAATCTGTCCCCTTTCATATTCTTGAAGCTTTAGTCTTATTTATGGCGTTCCCCAGGGCTCGGTGCTCAGTCCCTTACTATTTTCATTATATATGCTCCCACTTGGGAACTTGATCCGTAAACACGATGTTAGGCTCCACTGTTATGCTGATGACACACAGCTGTACATTTCAGCTCAACCAGATGTGGAACGTCAATTAGATAGACTGGAATTATGTGTTACTGACATTAGAAACTGGATGCTAAGCAACTACCTTTTACATTCTGTTACTGGGACCACCGGTAGCCAGAGATAAGTTTTCTGAGATCACTTTAACATTAGATTGTCTGTCTGTAGCATCAAGTGCAACAGACAAACCTTGGGTGTGATCTTCGATTCTAATCTTTCATTTAATAACCATATAGATAATATTACTAAAATAACATTCTTTCCCCTTAGGAATATCACTAAAATTAGGAATATTTCTGCCACTAAATGATGCAGAAAAACTCATCCATGCCTTCATCACGTCCAGGCTGGATTTCTATAACGCTCTGCTTTCTGGATGTCCATCAAACCTTATAAATAAACTTCAGTTAGTTCAGAACACAGCAGCAAAGTCCTTACTAGGACCAAGAGATGCAAACACATCACCCCCATCCACAGTGTAGATTTTAAAATACTACTTTAAACCTATAAAGTACTAAATGGTCTCGCACTTCAGTACCTTAGTGAGCTGGTGGTGTCCTATGTTCCACCACACCCACTTCATTCAAAGGATGCAGGCTGTCTGTCATTGCCACATGTGAATAAAGTTACAGCAGGGGGCAGAGAGTTTTCATATAATGCACCAAAGTTATGGAACAGTCTGCACTGTCTCAATATTTATACGGTATATAACCAACCATTTTCTCTCCCTCCCCTTATGTCTAGGTATTCGTGCCATCCGACCGCGCTGTATCCAGAGCGTCATTTATCGGCTTGGTCATCACATTCCCGCGATGACTTCAGACTTCACCCCATTTCCAGCTACCAGAACTGATTTCACTCACACATACACATACACACTCTTAAATTAATTTCTGTTCAACCCAAATGATGATGGATTCCCTCAAGAGTCTGGTTCCTCTCAAAGTTTCTTCCTAATCCTACTTCATGGAGTTTTTCCTTGCCACTGTCGCCCCGGCTTGTTCATCAGGGACAAACTCATCATTTGTCTATTTATCATTCATTCTATGAAGCTGCTTTGAGGCAATGACTGTTGTAAAAAGCGCTATACAAATAAAATTGAATTGAATTGAATTAAGTTGAATTAACTTAATTTGTTAAGTGAAAATTTTGAGAACAAAAAAAAAAACATGTAACAAACTTGGGATTTAGCTTTCGATCTGAATCTTAGGCATGAAGCATGAAACTTCCTAATAAAGTATGATTTTAAGCAATAAACATTTCACATGGGTTGCAGACTGATTCGGTAACCAGAAGGTAAAAAGATTTATGTATAACATTAAAACAAGAACAGTCTTTAAGATGAAGAGAACAGGATATTGAGAAAAGATGCAGACCCTGTCCCCCTTCCACCTTCTGATCTGCTCTGTTTCCCTTGCAGGTTGGCAGATCGTGAGAAGATAATTTCTGAAATAACTCTGTATGATCACTGCTGTTTTATGATCGTAAAAGAACAGGCATGGAGAATAAAATTCAGCTGTGTGTTTTATGGATCTTTACTGTAGATATGTCAGCTACTATCAGTCAGAAAAAAATGTTGAAGAAAGCTGTGATATAGCACCTGTTAGAAATTAATCTATTAGAAAGATTTGTTGGGCTATTCAGACTCAAAAAGCTATGTTGCTTAAAGACATATAATATATAATATATATATTATACTGCCATATATTTAGAAAGTATTATGCTTCTTAATTATTCAGGGTATTGCAAAAATGTCTACTTTAATTTAATGTTGAACTTTAATTTAATGTGCCACCTCTTCCACTGCATCACACAAACTAATCTAAGATTGATTAGCTCAACTATTACAAATATGGTATTTACTTCATGTAAATTTTGTATAATACATTAAATTTTTTCAGTTGTTACTTCTGTCGGAACTCTGAGCAAACACATCAGTAGGGGTCACTGAAGTTAGACCAATTTCCAAATGAAATGTCCAATTTAAATTGTCCAAAAAAAAAATTACTTTTTAAAATAATGAAGTCCAAGGTGAGAAGTGCAAAAACTCCAATTTATTGCAATCAGAAAGCATTCACAGGATCCAAAGAAGGCAATCTTTCCAACAATAAATGGCACAAGTTAAAAAAACAAACTTTCCAAACAAGTTCCCAAAAGTTCCCTTCACAAATCTGTCCCTTTTTATACTCTTTAAGCTTTAGTCTCAACCTCTTCTAGGGCAATAGACTTTCATTATTTTTAATTTATCCAATCCAGTTTTGCCAAATTCCCATTATTTTCAAATGTACCCAATCAGGCTCCTCCTTTAGCGATGCAGTTACCATTATTTCCGGCTCTTTCCTAATTGTGATGTAGGCACTACTGTTTGGTGGCAGTCCTGTAATTTTCCATTAAAACCAAGCATAATATTATTTATTTTTTTTAAAATGATGATACCTACATATAAGTCCCCTTTCTTCTGGATTTTTCACACTTTGCTTGTGTCACGCCCTACTTTTACCTCGTCAGTAACCACCATCACCTGCTGATTGTGGATGCAATCAATCAGCCGGGTGATGGTGCGTTATTTAAGGTGAGCGCCATCCTTAAGATGTTATTGTGTTTGGACTAAATGTTCACGGTCATGTGGAATTGGGTTCGTCTGCTCTCAGGTCCCAGGATCCGGGTCAAGTTAAGTACGATATTCATTAGAGCAGCGTTGCTGCACGTTTTGGTACTTACCGATAAATAAAGGTGTGTTTCCCGAAGTCTGACTCCTGTTATTATTTGTAACTCCTAACCCGTAACAGCTTGTTTGCAACCCAATACTTCACTTTGCTGCAGATTTTCTTTGAAGTTTTTGTTCTTTGGACATATTAACTACCAAAAATGCATAAGTTTTATTTTTATTTACTCTCCTCTTTTACATATGTTTTATGCATTTTTTATTGTTATTTGAACTACTTCTAAATCATATTTGTGAAATTACTTATTCAGTTCAATTTATTTTTTCAAATAATTATTTTTTATCAGTTCAAACTAGAATTATCTATTTTATATTCTTTTAATGATTATTTTAATTCAGTATTCAAGTTCACACAGTTAGTAATTAATAACTAAGTTTTAAGTCAGTATTTTTATAGTACACCATGACAAAGTGGTACACACTTATTTTATGTATCTCTCTCTCTCTTTTTCTAGCACGTTTAACTGCTAAACATAAGGAGATCATCATGTGAGTGTGGCGTTCTCAATTAGCCGGTTTAACTGGGGAGACTGGTATTTTTCTAGACCAATTCAATAATTTGCGCACTTTGGAAGAAAATACGTCAGAAGTGCGACTTGTCTTTCCACTCAAAACCTGTGCTGTCGCTGTGCAAACTGATCCTGCCATTCTCCCTGTAACCTATGATGTCGGAACACAAACCGACTACATGCCTTCTCCTGATTCCACCGGGAACCCAGGGCCTTCTGGAGTCAAAAATCTTCGCAGACAATTCCCACAATTGAACAGTGTCATTTTCCCATACTATCAACACCCCTATTTTTGGTTGACGACTCTTCACCTCCCTCAGTCTGCTCCCTGCCTCCACCCCTTTTCTCTACCGCTGTTGCTTCCTTTGATGAAGACCTCATTCCATTTGACTAGTAATTGGGCTCTTTTAATAAAGATCTTTCAGTACCACTGTGCCTCTGTCATTTTTGTATTAGTATTTTTAAACAGATAAACAGTTATGTTTATTCAGTTTTTTAAAGATCTCTGATAGCACACTGTCTCTATTTTTATTCTATTCTTTATTTCCCGTTCATTAATTTATTTTTGTGCTATGCCTAATATGTATTTCATAGGTGTCAAACTCTGGCCCGTGGACCAAATTTGGCCCAAAGCGCAATTATATTTGGCCCGTGAATCCATACCAAATTACTATTAGAGTTGGCCCGCGGGAATTATATGGCGCATGTTCCGCTAATATTGCAAATCCCAGGATGTTCGGTTGGTGTTTTGGTGCGTTAATCATGACAGGGCCAATTAACGCCCATAATAGCAACGTGCTACACCTCCCAAAATTGCGAAAAGGCAGAAAATCTGAGCTTTTTGTTCAGATGGGAGGCAAAATATCTCTTTACTAACCAAGGAGTACAACAAAGTGTGTAACAAACTGAGCTTTAATTAACATTGTGCATTTTCTCTTGCTACACCTAGTTTTTTCTTGTTACACCTACACGTTCATTGATTATTAGTATAATATATTTTTATTAGTTTATTGTTATTCTATTTTTATATTTATCATTAGCATGTATAAAAGGGTTCCTGTTAAAATTTAATTCAGAAGATTGCAAATAAAATGTTTATTTAAGAAATAAATTCCATTATTTTGTTTTTAAATGGAATTTCAATTTTGCATGTGTGCAATATTAAATTATATTTAAGTTATATGCTATGTATAGTTTAGTATTAAACTTTTCTTGTTCCATATTCAGTTTTTAAGCAAAACGTCTTTGGGTCCATAAGGTAATTGTTATATTTGAAGAAAATTTTTTTTTTCAACATCAATATCGATGTTGGCCCCCAACTTTGTTCCAGTTTTGAATTTTGGCCCACCATGTGTTTGAGTTTGACATCTCTGGTATATGTTATAGTTAGTATATGATTAGTTTTGTCTCCAAACTATATATCTCTAATTACTCACGCCGATTTGCTCACGCTGCCCTTAGCATTTTTCCAACACTTCATATTCCATGAAAGTCCTTAAATAAATCACCACAAGCTTATTTATACACTATAACACAATCAAATTTACACTAAGCTTGGTAACAGATAATCAAAGATACCGCTCTGACTCATGCGGCTGAAATCCGGATGGCTCAAATTCGCTCTCATTGTCATGCAAAACAAACGTGAAGACAATATTCCAGCAGGCTGAATAATTCATGCTCCCCTGGATGGCTGTTCAGCTTTCAACAAACACGCTTGGCTCTCTTATTCTCTGAATACCTGACACAGAGATTTTAGTAAAGAGAGAGAAGGTATGAAACATCTGCTAAGACGGCTGTTCCCAACCTGTACTATGCCTCAGCACAGTAGGCCTATTCCATAATTCTAGTTATGACATGTGCAAGCAATGGCAGACATGCCAAATGACAGGGACAGCCAGGGTGTCTGTGAGGCCTACTGTCATGAGTGAGTGTGTTAAATACAGTACACTGACCTTCAAAACTGTGCATTAATGACACACACACACACACACACACACACACACACACACACACACACACACACACACACCCACCCCACGGGGCATTGGGAAAATAAAGAAAACACTACAAAGTCATATATCATTTTCTTATTTAATTTATTTCATGAACTTTCATTAAAATGTGAATAAAAATTTATTTTTAAAATATTAAATGTACTAACAAAAGTAATTTAAATCTTTTTGAGCAGGAGAGATGGAGCTTATGTGCGTGTGCTTTATGTGTATCTTTCATTGACTGATGACCCAACATCCTTGTTACGATACACGCCCTACGCTTCAATGTCAGGTGCGCTATTTAAGGAGGCGCTATTTTAATGATGGCTCAGATTATTGTTTGTTTGTGCGTTATGTACATTTGTTTCATGTATACGAATGTCCTATGAACTACTTTTCTATAGCAATTTGAGGTTTACCCAAACAATTTTCACATCCCTAGCAGGAAAAGCGCATTTGTTGTTTTGCTGCTCTCATGCAAGGTGCTTAATTGGGCTGTCACCGTGTGGGAGTTATTCCCGCAAATCCGCGTGGAGATTACCATGTGTTGGCCCACAACCGTTCAGGGGAGCCTCAGGTCGGCCATGCCCCGCCGGAAGAGTCTCCTTCTGTCTCTGCTCAGTCTAAGAAGTCTCTCTCTATCCCTGTTAAGTCTAAGGAGTCGCCCTCTGTTTCTGTTAAGCCCATGGAGTCTCTGTCTGTCCCTGTTAAGCCAGAGGAGTCTCACTCTGTCCCTGTTAAGCCTGAGAAGGCTCCCTCTGTCTCTGTTAAACCAGAGGAGCCTCCCTCTGTCTCTATTAAACCAGAGGAGTCTCCCTCTGTTCCTGTTAAGCCAGAGGAGTGTAGAGGCTCTGGACTGCCTTGGGACTGTCAACCCTGATTGTTATTCAGGTTCCTCAGTGCTCCATGAACTATGAATTGTGCATGGACCAGGACCTCCAGGTTACCCTCTGTCAATGACTTAAGTTCCCATCTGTATGTATTATTATCTAATTATTTCATGAATAGTTTTTCTTCGTTTAGATGTTTGTCTTGTGTATATACTGTCATCCTAGGTTTGTCAGTAGGTATTTTGGTTTAGTTACTTGTTGAGTGATCTCTGTTTATTTTTATTTAGTTGGCCATGTTCTATTTGTGTTAATACTTTGACCCTTTTTAGTTCTAATCTATTGGTTATGTTTATTAGGTCTTATGTGCTGATTCAGTCTGATGTCAAGTTTTCTAGTAGTTTTCTGTCCATGCATATATTTAGATTAGTTTTATTGTGTCAGTCTAGTGTTTCGTTTAAATCTGTTCTCTTATCTTCCCTGTCATCACTTCTCTATTCCCACCTCCCATGCCTGCCTGTCTCTGTCTGTTTCGTTTCATGCTCCTGTCTGTATCAGTTTCTGTTCATGTCAGTCTCTGGTTCAGGTACTGTCTGTGCCCGTCCGCCTCAGTCTCTGTTTCCGTTCATGTCCTTTTCCATACTTCTCTGTGCCTGTCTCTTTCTCGTGGTCAGTCTTGTTCCCTCTGTCGTTCTGTACCTGTCTCTGTCTCAGTTCCAGTCTCTGTTTCTGTTCCTGCCAGGGCTCTAGTCCCTGTCAGGGCTCTAGTCCCTGTGAGACCATGTTCCTGTCCCCATTCCTATCGCCCTTCTGAGTTTCTGACATGTCCGGTTCCTTTCTCTGTCCCTTCTTTTTTAGTCCTTATCTGTCTGGTTCCTTTTTCTGTGTCTGGTTTTGTTCCCTGTCCACGTCTGGCTCCGTTCTCTGTCCGTGCCTGGCTCTGTTCCCTGTCCGTGCCTGGCTCTGTTCCCTGTCCGTGCCTGGCTCTGTTCCCTGTCCGTGCCTGGCTCTGTTCCCTGTCCGTGCCTGGCTCCATTCCCTGTCCATGCCTAACTCCATTCCCTGTCAGTGGCTGGCTCCAATCCCTGTCTGTGTTTTATTCCATGCCCTGTCTGTGTCTGGTTCCGGATCCCTGTCTGTGTTTGGTTTCGTCTCTCTCAGTTACTACTTCCCGTCCGTGTTAGTCACTGTTTTGGTTTTCGTACCTGTCTTGGTTCTCATACTTGTCTTGGTTCTTGCCCATGTCTTGGTTCTTGTCTCTCTATATTGCTTATTGGTTCCCACATCTCACTTGCCTCTGCCTTAGATTCAGTCTCTCTGTAGCGATTCCCTTCTCTTTTGGTTTTGGTTAAAGTTGCTGTTCCGGTTCCTGTCTCTGTCGCTGATATGTACGTTTGTTTCATGTATGCAATTTTCCTATGGACTACTTCTCTAGCCATGTTCTGAGTTCTAAGTTCTACGGTTTATTTTTACTTTCTTTTTTCTCGCGTATGTGTACTACTTTAACTAAAACATGTATTTAGCATTTTGGATCTGAACCCATTCACTTCAATAACAATCATCAACTGTTTGAAGCAGCAGTTAAATTACTGCTTCCATTCACATCAACTTATTTCAGTTGCAGTCTGAAAAGAAATAGATAAATAAATAAATAAATAAATAAATAAATAAATAAATAAAAGAATCGTCTTCGGGTGAAGGATGACCTTTTTTTTTT
Organism: Pseudolaguvia tuberculata; assembly: GCA_026260255.1. NCBI lineage: Eukaryota > Metazoa > Chordata > Actinopteri > Siluriformes > Sisoridae > Pseudolaguvia > Pseudolaguvia tuberculata. The sequence goes on along the minus strand of JAOTRA010000003.1, from coordinate 10,164,731 downwards.
GTAAAAATGAAGCAGCGCAGGTGTGTACATACTATGTGTATCTGTACATATAGATTTATTATTGCAATGTCTGCTTATACAAATTTGCAATGCACAATATAATAACCTACATTATTATGGTACGGCACTGTTAAAATCAAATACATTTCCTTCTACCAGAATCGTTATTATTACAGCTTCTTCCCAACGACCTGTATGTGTGATTCGTTGCATAATTAAAGTCTAATTTGTAATCACAATGCAAATTAAACTGCTATGCAGGACATCTACTCAGTAATAAAGTGAGGTTTTCTGTAAGGAGATGATTAATAATGGTTAAGAAGTGGATCCCTGATAGTTATTAACACTAGTAAGGTCTTTGCACAGAGCATTGAACTTTATGCTGTTGCTAACATGATACACTGAATGCTTATAACAGAAGCAATAACAGGAACTTAAATGTATCATAGGAACCATAGCCTAAATGTATTTGTGTGCCTATTCTGTTGTTCCTATCCATGTTCAGCATTAAATATTTGTGTCATGTCACAATGCAGAATGTATAACAGACACCACTGCCAGTAGTTACTTGGGCTTGAACAAATTAACTTATGGGTGGTACTCAAGAGACTTATTTTGCAGGTATGCTGCCCGAATATTCTTAGAGTATTTCCCATATATAAAATTTCCTTGTTGCCGATATTTTCTAGATGTATTTTTGCCCGAAAGTGTTGTAGGAAATTCAAATACAGAATCTGAATTCAGTTTTTGTGTGCTATTTAAAAGTTCAAATCTATGAGTGCTATGATTGGCTAACAGCTAGCATGCACCACAATAAACAATTTTGTTTACTTTTTACCTTTAATACAAATATGTGATATGCAATATTATGCTAATGAATGCAATATTCTAAATGTGATACTATAGTTTAAAAAATTATTATATACCTAACAGGGCGGCGTGGTGGCCTAGTGGTTTGCACGGTCGCCTCACAACAAGAAGGTCCTAGATTTGATTCCCGGATCGGGGATTTTTCTGTGAGAAGTTTGCATGCCTTGTGTGGGTATTACAGTTTCCTCCCACAATCCAAAAACATGCAGATTAGGTCGATTATTGAGTCTAAATTGTCCATAGGAGCGAATGTGTGTGTGAATGGTTGTTTGTCTATGTGTTGCCCTGCAATGGACTGGCGACCCATCCATGATGTACCTTCTCCTCTTGCCTCGTCAGCTGGTATAGGCACCAGCAGACCCCCTTTACCCCGAACTTTGGAATAAGTGTGTAAGAAAATGAATGAATGAATGAATGAATGAATGAATGAATGAATGAATGAATATAACTAACAGTGTAGGGCGGTGGTGTAGTGGTAAGCACAGTCGGCTCACAACAAGAAGGTATTGATGTCTATTCTTGGGACAGGGATCTTTCTGTGCAGTTTGCATGTTCTCTCTGCACTTGTGCAGGTTTTCTCCAGGTTCTCTGGTTTCGTCCCACAGTCAAAAAACATGTACATTAGGTTGATTGGTGATTCTAAATTGCCCATAGGAATGAATGTGTGTGTGTGAGTGGTTGTTCATCTATGTGTGGCCCTGCGATGGATTGGCAAACTGTCCGTGGTGTACCCCTGCCTCTTGCCCTATGTGCGTTGTGATAGGCTCCCACAGACCCCCTTGACCAAAAATTAGGGAATAAGCGGCTAAGATATTGAATGAATTAATATAACTTATATACATACCACCAAATACATGGTTTCAGGTGGTATAAAGATTTGTAGCATTTCCCATTTACATTGCGAATCAAGATTTACATGGTCCATATAGCACTTTAGTCTGCATGTTATCTTCACTTAAAAACCAAATACTGCATTATCTTTGAGGTAAGTCTTCATTTTGCCTCTAAATTGTCTGCAGCAGCTGAGGTGCCTGGCCTTATCAAGATTAGCTAGATATGAAAGCTTTACAGCTTGATGAAATATCCAAAATGAACATTCGCATTCAATAGTTTAATTATAGGCATCAACGTACAACTTTGACCATACATTAAAGTGTTAAATCGCTCATTCATGGCGAACAATTACAATATTTGTTAATTTCAATATATTAATATAATACATGTTTTTGGACTGTGGAAGGAAACTGGAGTATCCAGAGAAAATCCATGCGAGACCCGGGAAAATATGCAAACTCTGCACAGAAAGACCTCTTGTCCGGGAATCAAACCCGGGAATTTCTTGTTGTGAGGTGACCGTGCTAAACACTATGTCACCATACTGCCCCCAAAATACACTTAATACACTTAAAATTATATACAGTATATACACAGTATTCCTTCCACTATGGCAGTCTGTTTCAGCATGCCTCAATAGACCTTGAATGCCCTATACTCTGACTCACTTATACTGTACTACTGAGACTAAAAGCACGTGCGAAAAGTGTTTCTACAAGATTTATAAATAAATGTGAAGGAGATAATTGAGAGTTCATCTAAATTAAATTTCCTATGCAGTATACATTTTCTGGCAGCCTTTAGAGTAGCAAATGTTTTACTCTAAAGATTTACTTTCATGTTTGCTGTATATTTTAATTACTCCCTAACTTGTTTATTATTTAATAATTTTAATAAGATGAGTCACAGTAGAATCACTGTGTGGAAGTTTAAATCTTTCTCTTGCTTGTCTTGATGTCTGATGTGCCTATTCCAAACGGGAACAATTACAGCAGAATGCAAATTAACGTTGCTTGTGAAAAATGGTGTATTATTCATTTCAAATTGGCGCTTGTTAACAAATATGTTTTGTGTATTTATCGTTTCTACTAGTAATATATTTAGTGATTTGGCATATAGATATACTGTATTATTATACTGTATACTGTTTGTGTTAGAAAATTAATCATTATTGTGGCTAAATAGAATGACAATGTCTTAGTTGAAAATATAATGGACCACCTGCTGAGAGCAGAACAAATAACACATGTAAGCATGCCATGTTGAGAACTTATGAGTAAAGCTAAGGCAAGTGAGCAACAGGTCTTATTTTATTTGTTAATGACCTGTTACATCAGATTTCTAGGTCTCGATGGACAAATAAATTAAAAGCAACAGCATTTATTGTTTCACAATCATTGGTTAGTTCAAGGTTAGAATTGTGTTTTTGATAATGAACAAATGAGATGACATCTGGATTGTGATCTAATGCGCTATTTGAATGGGAGTAGTTTTACGAACAACATTTGAGTTACAATTCTTATTAGCCAAAGTCTAATTCATGTTATGTAAGTGACAGTAGAAATTAAAAGTTGCAAGACACCGATATTACAGGAACAGTTTATGTAATTTGGTTCTACTTGTTTAATTTTTTGTTTAGGGTATCAAGTAAATCAAAATCCATTATTGGTGTGCAGAAAGCCGAATACCAACACCCTATAGAGAGATACTTATGGCTCTTTATGTTAACTTAAACCGAGGGAAAAAAAGCACTTGGCAATAACAGACATTCGCATTCAAATGGGAATAGATGAATGGGGCTGCATTGTTTGCTGAGAAAAAAATTCCTCTGGGATTTTTAGAGGTTTTATAAAGAGAAAACATATGGCAGATTCAGATGAAATAAAAATATCAATGTACATCTTTGAAACAGAATTTTGTCCCTGTAAAAATAATCCCCTCAGAATAGGGGGTTAATAATGAGAAATGTTTTCATCCTCTTCCATAACCCAGCCATTAGGGTTGCATAAGCCAGTGCATTCTTAGTGCCGGTCCCAAGCCCGGATAAATGGGGAGGGTTGCGTTAGGAAGGG
>JAOTRA010000003.1:10139586-10149597 GCA_026260255.1 Pseudolaguvia tuberculata | reverse complement strand
CGCCCTGGAGCCATTTTGTTACCAGGACGACGACGCTACGGAAAGGGGGCGTGGCACAGCCAGCATCCTTACAGTAGGACACAATTGGGTTCCTCCTGTAGTCTTTGGAAGCGTCCGTGGGGAGACACACATGGCTGGATGAAGTCTTGGTCTGACTCTAGATTGAAGCTTTCTAAGCCAGCCTCCTCTATCTCCTCCATCTCCCACTCCAGATCAGTAGTAACTAGTTGATCTTCACTTTCCAATACCCGAGGGTACGTGGAGCTGCCATGACTGGCATGTGCTTTGATGTATGCCATTACCTCACCTAGACAAACAATCAGAGAGATTATTATGACACCACTTTACAACAAAAGCACCATAAAGTAGGACATTAAGCTATAAATTGTTTTGCCATCTTTTTGTCTTTTTGGTTAGCAATGAAGGGCATAGTGGTTCACTACTGTTGATAAAAAAGACCATTAAGAAAGACGACTTTCTGGAATCAATTCATAAAAGAGGAGACCATAATAAAAATACTACAATACAGTGGGTACGGAAAATATTCAGACCCCCGTAAAATTTTCATGTTTAGTTATATTGCAGACATTTGCCTAAATAATTTTAATTATTTTTTTTCTTTAATGTACACAGCACAAAAACACAGAATTGGTGGTAATTTATTAAAAGAAAACCTGAAATGTCACATGGTCCTAAATATTCTGTAACGTATCTGTAGTTGACAAAGGAGTAGAATCCATAGTGCAGAGTACAAACAGTCACATTTATTGGGAAAGGTGATGGGAAGGCAGACAAATCCAAATCGTGTATCAAGAGAATAATCCAAAACGTAGCAAAGGTCGAATTCCAAACAGTAATTCCAAACATACAAAACTAGAGAGTGCTTAGTAAGGCCTAGGGCAACAATACTTCGCCAAGTTCATTAGAAGCCACATTAGAAGCCACCATAGGTGGCTATGCCCTAATGGCTGACACAGAAAAACGATGTTCAAAACTCAGGCGAGAGTGCCCTCTGCAGACGGTCCTCCGAAGACATAGTCCTTACATATTCAGACCCTTTACTCTGCATTTAGTAGAAGCATGCTTTTGATCTAATACATCCATGAGTGTTTTTGAGAAAGATGCAACAATTTTTTCACACCTGTATTTGGGGATCCTATGCCATTTCACCTTGCAGATCCTCTAAAGTTCTGTCAGGTTGGATGGTAAATGTTGGTGGATCGCCATTTTTAGGTCTCTACAGTGATGCTCAATTGATTTTAAGTCAGGGCTCTAGCTGGGTCATTCACGAACGGTCACGGAGTTGTTGTGAAGCCACTCATTCATAATTTTAGCTATGTGCTTAGGGTCATTGTCTTGTTGGAACGTAAATCTTCAGCCCAGTCTGAGGTCCTGACCAGTCTTCTTTACCTCTCTCATCAAGAATCATCTCTGCTGATAGCTCAGTTTGGCCGGACAGCCAGCTCTAGAAAGGGTTATGGATGTCCAATTGTCTTCCATTTAAGGATTATGGAGGTCACTTTGCTCTTTTTGTAACTTTGGCCAGATCTGTGCCTTGCCACAATTCTGTCTCTGAGATCTTCAGGCAGTTCCTTTGACTTCATGACTCACATTTGCTCTGACATGCACTGTGAGCTGTAAAGTCTTATATAAACATGTGTGTGGCTTTTAATCAATTGAAATCAGTATAGTCAAACATAACTGGACTCAAATGAAGATGTACAATAAATTCAAGGATGATCAGAAAAAATGGACAGCCTGTTAAATATATGAGTGCTTAATGTTTGGTTATTCACTGGATCCATGACGCAGGAATACAGCGTTGCAGTTTAAACAAAAGAATGTTTATTAACAGGCAGGCAGGAATCAGGGCATGGGTAGGCAGAGAGATAAAACAGACAAGTACAAATCACAAGGCAGATATCAGAAATGAGTACACAGGCTTTAATCCAATAAACAGATCAGGCATGTCAAACAGAAAAACACGCTTGGTATGGTCAGAGACAAACAATCCTTTGCACAGCATGCAGCTAACTTAAATATGGAGCCCTTGCCTTATGACCCAGAACAGAAAACAGTTCATCAAAACTCCGGTGAAGGCACTCTCTTGTGGTGATCGTGCGGAAGTGCACTCGTTACAGAGTGTCACAGTAAAGGGTCTGAATAGTTAGGACCATGCAATATTTCAGTTTTTCTTTTTTAATAAATCAGCAAAAATGTCAACAATTCTGTGTTTTTCTGCCAATACAGCATAACACATTCACTGTTAGTTTTCTTCTGTATACATTAAATCCTAAGTGCTCTTATCTTCGGTGTGTGCCATTAATTACACCAGCACTGCACTGATTTTTCTCCATTGTCTTCTGATCACAAAGATGTTAGCTTACACTCTCCTCTTGATGTGAACAGTTCATCAAAACTCCGGTGAAGGCACTCTCCTGTGGTGATCGTGTGGAAGTGCACTTGTTACAGAGTGTCACAGTAAAGGGTCTGAATAGTTAGGACCATGCAATATTTCAGTTTTTTTTTTAATAAATCAGCAAAAATGTCAACAATTCTGTGTTTTTCTGTCAATACAGCAGAACACATTCACTGTTAGTTTCCTTCTGCATACATTAAATCCTAAGTGCTCTTAACTTTGGTGTGTGCCATTAATTACACTAGCACTGCACTGATTTTTTTCTCCATTGTCTTCTGATCCCAAAGATGTCAGCTTACACTCTGCTCTTGATTTGAAAAGTTTCTGTTTCAGTCTCACACCTTTACTACTAAACTACTAATCACTTTCTACAAAGTTGGAGTTTGTGCTTGACTATTGACTATTAACCTTTGCTGAATCAAATATTATTCTCGAAAATGTCTTTCTAAAAGGATAAATGCTGTTACAGCAGTGAAAGAAGGATTTGATTTTCTTGATGATAATTTTGGAATGGGACAAATAAACACATTTGGCCTAATGGTGAAAGCCTGTTCAAGTGAAATTCTGAACTGCTACACGGGTTGTATGGTTCATAAACCTTTCTTCAATTTATATGTGAATGCAAGGAAAAAAAATCCTCATTCACCCCATGACCCATGTTACGATACGGGTTGTCAAACTTTTGGAGCTGAATTGTCCTTGTTCTCCTCATCTCCTCTCTGCATTCCACTTCTTTCCACTCTTTTTCTTGTCCCCTTCTCTCCTATTCCTTTCTCAGATGGTGATGAATCTCTGCTCTCTTCTGTGCAGAATGACAGCTGACATTCAATCAACAGAAATGTCAGCAATTTAACGCTTCTCAGCTTCACAACAGAGCCATCAATTAAAGGCCAATGGAATGTACCATCCTCAGCTTTTCCCCTGAGATTGATTTGACAGTGACACTAAAATGGAATGCAGTCAGACTCCACACACTCCACACATTCAAGCTGAGGTAAATCAATTTCCAAACCAACCAAAGGACAAATTTGAGGAGCAATTTATTCATACGCCATTTTCCACTGAGGTACATTATGTTAGATTGGATTTTAGAAAGATTAGTTTGATTTTCTTTAGGGTGTGATTGACATGCACAACATTAGGCAGGAATTTCATTTTTTTCACCTTATAACAGTATTTAGAAAAGTTTCATGAACAAAATTTGTTGATATTGCTTGAATCAGTGTCATTCATAGGGGATGCCCGGCTGTTGTTTCTGGTAAATAAACTAAGATGTCATGAACAAAGTGACTAAGGCTATGTAAAAGAAAAGGGATCCAATTTCCAACTCAAACAGGTGTCAAATTATATTTAACTGCTCACTACAATGCATGTAATGGAGCTGTGAGTGCGGAGAAGAGAATCGGATCCATAGATGCATTGAAGAGTTTATTTGGAGTGAAGGGTCGCAGATATATACATACAGTGAACACGTAGCAAAATAAACAAAACACGAAGACTACGAAAACACACGGAGGCGAAAACACAAGACAGAGGATTATATGCTGTTCAAAGCTTCCCAAAAATCCAAAGTAAATAAGAGAGAGAGTCCAAAACACACTATGAACACGTCGTATTCCCACGGCGTGTCACCTTAAATATTATGTCATCGCCCTGGCAACCTAGTTGCCAGGACGACGACACCAAACATGTATGCTGCACATTGACAACTGGCGCTGCATGTGGGCGGAGTCTCGTCTGCTGACGCTGCATGGGGGCGGAGCCTTGTCTGCTGACACCGCGAGAGGGGCGGAGCCCAGTTCGCCGCCTTACAATGCAGTTCAATAAATTGCACACCTAGTGTTGACTCAATAAAAACAATACACAGAACACTGTCCTAATAAAAATAACAACAAGAGTTTGCATGTTCTTACAGTTACAGTTACAGTTAGGTATTTGGCAGACGCTCTTATACAGAGCAACTTACATTTGGTCTATTTTTTATAAATGAGCAATAGAGGTTTAAGGGTCTTGCTTAAGGACCCAGAGGTGTTGCTTGGTGGAAATGGGACTCGGACCCCGGTCTTTCTATTAGTCCAACACCTTAACCACCTTAACCACTTCTCCATGCTTGTGTGGGGTTTCTTCTCACAGTTCAAAAACATGTACATTAGGTTGACTCTAAAATGCCCATAGGAGTGAGGGTGAGTGTGTGAAGTTGTTTGTCTATGTGTGTCCAGGGTTTACCCCTGCCTCGTGCCTAAGGACTTTAGGACTAAGTGGGTTAGAATATGAATGAATGAATGAATGAATGAATGAATGAATGAATGAATGAATGATGAATTAATGAATGACTCAATGCACAGTTATCATTCATTAATTGTAATTTTACAATTAGTGATAGAACTGACTGTGAGTGTGTGTCCATTTGTTTTCTTCGAATTTCAGTTATACCTCAGCATCATTTTGATAATGTTCTGCATCCTGAACATTCATTCATCTTCTTACCCGCTTATTCCTGAATTCGTGGTCGGGGGTCTGCTGCGCCTATCCCAGCACACACAGGGCAAGAGGCGGGGGGTACACTGTGGACGGGTTGCCAGTCCATCTCAGGTTCTATTTGAATTAAAAAATGATTGTGGTACATAAATTGTTTTTGAGGCATGTTTCCCAAAGAATAAACATGCCATAAGATTTGATTTTAGGGCAGTGCAGTGGCATAGTGGATAGCACAGTCGCCTCACAACAAGAAGCTTCGATTCCCGGGCCCAGGGATCTTTGTGTTCTCCCTGCGCTCGCGTGTGCTTCCTCTGTGTACTGCGGTTTCCTCCCACAGTCTGAAAACATGCAAAATAGGTCAATTGGGGGTTCTAAATTGCCCATAGGATTGAATGTGTTTATGTGGTGACCCGTCCAGGGTGTTCCCCCGCCTCTTGCACTATTTGCGCTGGGATAGGTGCCAGGAGACCCCTGTTACTCATACATGTTATTAATTTTCCTTGTTCTTGCTGCTTTAAACCTTTCATTCAGTCATTCATTCATCTTCTTTCCCACTCATTCCCAAAAAGCTTAAGCTGCATGTTTTTGGACTGTGAGAAAAAAAAAGGAGAACTCGGAGGAAACCCACATAAGTGCAGGGAGAACATGCAAACTCAGCACATAGATCCCTGTCCTGGAAATCGAACCCAGGACCTTCTTGTTGTGAGGCAACTGTGCTATCCACTGCGACTCAGCGCCACCTCATTCAGACTTTCTTAGGAAAAAAGTGTACTAAGATAAACTAAATACACATCTAGATTACCACATTATTATTGAACATGCAAATAAACTTTATTAATTCATAAAAAGGAAAACCTGTCTCTGGTGTAGCACGGCCCAGGATAGCCTCAGAAGTAGATGTGTTTTCTAAAATCTTCATTCAAGTCACACAACGGGACCTAATGCAGCCAGATGAATATGTCTATTATCCTGGGTTTTGTAGTGTCTGTGCAGTGGATTCATAGAGCACATTTGCTTGTTAACATTGACTATATAAAAAAAATCAATAGTGTATCAAGCACTACGACTGAGCACATAATCAAATACAGGGCTTCAAGGAAAACATCAATTAACAAGTGCAAAAAGCACACAAGTGGCTCCTGTTCTCTCTTCTTAAAAGAGACGAGAGAAATAGTATACATGTTCCCCCTACATGTTACCAGTCGAGCTCTCCAAGCATGCTTCGTTTTAACATTCATTGCAACAAGGTATGAATTATGAAGGTAAGTAACAATGGAGCTAAATCTGCTTGGCAAGATGAATAACCTGTTGGTGAGACTGATCAAACAACACAAGCAGTAAAATCTGTGTTCAATGTACATTTTGTTTTAGAAAGCCTTCTGTGAGGGCAGTGTAGGGATGGCTTAAGCTGACATCATAACTTTGGTGGTGTGATTTTCTTTTGCTGTCTTACATAGAGAAGAGTATTTAACAATAAATAGTTGTCTGGGAGAAAATTTTTTTGTACTTTTATGTGTTTTTGTTAGATTTCTATGAGTGTGTGCACCATCAGATTTCAATCATAAACAAAGCCGTGCTTTGTTGACTTATTATCAGGTTTAACAGAAGGAGGAGAACTTGCCCACCATCAGTCAGTCCTTATCTGCGTAAAGGTCTATGCTGGAACAAATGTAACCCTGATTTGTCTGGTCTCTGGAGACTGTCAGCTTGCAGACCATTCGATAGGAATGTTGGAGATGTAGTAATGCTTACAGAGCAATTAGCAGATGTTTGTCGTGCAGTTCTGTTTCTATCTATTTACAGGCTGTTTAATGCAGATGCCAAACAAATAAATGGAAACGCATTAATAGCACATTAACTACATAGTCAAATTCTAAACTAAGAGTTACATGATTTCACTATAAAGTGTAAACCTGCACTAGCACTTCTCATTAACAAAATTGTGATCACCTTATAAAGTTAAAGAAGGGCATTCTACAATCTCTTGAAAATGCTTATCTAGCTGAGTTTTTCTTTTTTCAAAATTCCTTGCAACCTTGAAAAGCCGATCTAGATTTGATGCATCTTGCTAGTATTCTGCTTTATCACAGGCACTGACACAAACAGAACGTCACCTTCAGGTGTAAATGAGGTCTTCCAAGTCTGTGACACAGTGTTATATTGCAGCATTGTCTATCGTCATCAACAAACAAACAGAAATAAAATTTACCTTTGTTGGTGCATAGTTGAACCATATATTTGGACTTGCATATACATTGCAAGTGTTGTATGCTAGACAACAAAAGTATGCTGTTGTATGGGTGTGTAAAGTTATATTTTGGGTTTGACCTCTCTGATATGCTAGATGCATAAGCAAATAATGCTTAAATATTTATTAAAACATTTTCCCCATGGGAAATGAAGTAGGACACAAATATAGAACTGATTTGCAACTATTATTCTGACTTATTCCAACAGGATCTTTTCTATTATAAGCAGGTCAGAATTCATTAATCAATACCTTTTTCATTTGGTTGTTTTGTGTAACTAAAAATTATCAACTAACACCAGGGGTAACGTGGTGGTGTAGTGGTTAGCATGGGTGCCTCACAGCATGTATGGCCCAGGTTCAATTCCCGGGTCTTGCAGTTTCTCCCTGTGCTTGCATGGGTTTTCATTGGATACTCTGGCTTCCTCCCACAGTCCAAAAACATGTACATTAAGTTGATTAATGTTTCTAAATTGCCCATTTAGAAAGTAAGTGCAATTGTATGTTGTTGTTTGTGTATGTGTGACCCTGCAATAACCTGGCGACCTGTCCAGTATGCAATCCCTGCCTTTTACCCTATGAATGAATGAACTATGAAAAAAGCAGAGATAACACCAAAAGTAATATGCACAATAAATGTTTCTTTTTACACAGTTCTAAGGTATATCATGAGCTTAGATAATTCTGTGTGGAATATTACATGTTCTTCTAATGTTTACATTATATTTTTGTCAGAGTCTCTGTTACTTCCATATTCCTTAAACATGCACGGCATGACTATGGTAAATTGTTTTTAGCTGGGAAAGAGTGCCTAAAAGTCACAAAGCTCATCAAAAGACTTAATTAAAGTCTGAAAACCTCTTAGACAGACCTTCTTCGAAGAGACATGTCTCTAATTCATTCAAAGGTTGTCTGTCAGTACCACATGTAAAAAGTTACAACAGGGGGCAGAGCACTTTCATATAATGCCCCAAAGTTATGGAATAGTCTACCAGTTTATGTCCGTAAATTAGACACGGTCTCAATATTTAAGTCTAGACTAAAGACACATTTGTTTAATCAGGCATTTCAGTGTTCGTTTTCTTTAGACAAAAGAGCAGATGCAGGGGATATTGAGTATTATGGTGAGCTGATGCTGTTTGGATGCTGTCCTCTACACTCTCACCGATCACTCAGTTGTTTTCGGTGATGGTCTGGTTGCCTTACATATCGGGGATCTCTCATGTCTGTTCTCCTTTTTAGTTAGGCTGTTCTTGTTAGTTTTCCCGGAGTCCTTTCTGCTCTGAATTCTCCACCCTACATTTTTTCTGTCAAGGTGTACATGCCACCCTGCCGCGCTTTATCTGGAGCGGCATCGGCTTAGTCATCACATTCCCACTTCATCCAGAACTGTTTACACACACACTCACACACACACACACACACACACACACACACACGCACGCACGCACGCACGCACACACACACACACACACACACACACACATTGATAATTTCTGTTCAGCCAATATGAGGATGGGTTTGAGGCAATGACAACTGTAAAAAGCACTATTTAAATAAAACTGAATTGAATTTAATTGAATAATGCTGGGCTTTATTCACATTTAGTCAAGCTACTCTTAAATACATTTAGACTCATTTTGGAATTAAAAAAGTTCTAGGTGGTCCCAAAACTTTTATTCACTGTGCTGTTCAAGGAGGTTGGCAGATCACCTCCTTCAAGCATCATTAACAGATGGCTATGCAGCAGGTAATAATGACCCAAGACAAATTCTCAAATTGATTATGACATACAGACAAAGGATCAGTCCTAGCAAGAAGCAAATCTGCACCATGTCAACACACGCCTACACTACAGGCATGGACTAATCTAAAGATGGGGTAAAAGGAAGGAAAATAAGGGTTAATATAATAGTTCAAACTTTATTGCCAAGTGTGTAAGGGTTCCACTGAGCATTGAGACCAGGGTTAATTAGAGATCTAAACCTTTGCCAAATGCTGGGCTAAATTCAAATATTTAAAAAAAGGCTGAAAATATCCAGTAGAAGAATGCTTTGGACAAAGCAGGCCAGCCTCAATGGTCTATTCAATGTCACCTGACAGCCATTATGCTAACAAAGCGGCCTCTCTGCTGGTCCTATCCGGCACTTAAAGCCACGAGAACTGGTTTACTGCCACTTGCTATTTTGTTGGAACACATAAGAAATTTACAGTTTGCTTGGGAGACAAAATGTAGGGACCTGACACTTAAGACTAATACCAGTGGCCACTCATTCCTCTTTTGAAACCATAACAGGGCACAACATTGTGTGACTACATACTTCCTTCGAAACCACAGTAAAATGTGCGGTATTTCACTCTGCTGAAAGTTGTCTTCAGTGAATCCCTTTATACTGGGAGACATCAAGTGAAGCCCTGTTGTCAACGTCTGCAAGAGCTGACAGCAACATTTAAAAATATTTAGAAAAACTAGATTTTATGTCCATTTATTTTGATGCTGAAATTATTCAACTTACTATTTACAAACCCGATTCCCAAAAAGTTGGGACACCTTACAAACTTTGAATAAAAACAAAATGCAATGATGTGGAAGTTTCAAATTTCAATAATTTATTCAATATACAAAATACAACATAGGGGAAAGATCAAATGTTTAAACTGAGAAAATGTATAATTTTAAAGGAAAAATAATAAATAATTAATTCGTTCATCTTCTTGCCCTCTTATTCCCGATTCCAGGGTCAATGGGGTCTGCTGCGCCTATCCCAGCACACATAGGGCAAGAGGCGGAGGTACACCCTGGATGGGTCGCCAGTCCATCTCAGGGCAACACATAGACAAACAACCATTCACACACACATTCACT
>JAOTRA010000003.1:10128620-10139486 GCA_026260255.1 Pseudolaguvia tuberculata | reverse complement strand
TTTGGAGACAAGGTGAGGGAGGACAGGTTGAGATGGTTTGGACATGTGCAGAGGAGGGACATGCAGTATATTGGTAGTAGAATGGTGAGGATGGAGGTGCCGGGCAGGAGGAAAATAGGAAGACCAGAGAGGAGGTTTATGAATGTGGTGAGGGAAGATATGCAGGTAGTCGGGGCAGATGTAGAGGACAGGGTAGTGTGGAGAAGAACGATCCGCTGTGGTGATCCCTAACGGGAGCTGCCAAAAGGGGAAGAAGAAGTATAGATCAAGTATCAAACAATTTACATAATAATAATTATTATTGTTATGTTTATTATTACTGTCCTTTTCACTATTATATTTTTATATGAACATTATATAGTATTATGTTGTGAATGTTTTATAAACCTGGTAGAACTACAGCAGTTTTATTGTCCTGACCGGAAATTCCGCTCCTATGAATGGCTTACAAAACCGGAACTGCCCTCTGCGTTGACGAACCAACGGCCTGTGAATTCTTATTGGCTACCGTATTTATTTGAAAAATTCCCATATCCCGCCCCTACAAAAAACGGCGTCACCGTGACACGCTGATTGGTCGGCTGTCAGCAGTTCTTGACGAATCAGCACAGATTTTTGATGCTGTCTGCCGGATGCCCTGCGTTTAAAAATCGTTTTGGATAAATAACAATAATAAAAAATCCCATCGCGGCAGTTTGATTTATTGTTATATTTAATCTAGACAAAGGTAAGCAAGTCTTTGCAAAGTTTTGTTAAATAGTCGCTAAATAATATTATTAGAAATTTAAATTTGCATATGTAAAGTTCGGTTATGTGCATGTATTTGCGCACTTGTTCTGTCTTATGCCACTGTGTTACACACGTGTGTGTGTGTGTGTGTGTGTGTGTGTGTGTGTGTGTGTGTGTGTGTGTGTGTGTGTGTGTGTGTGTGTCATTATCCCTTTTAGTAAATAAAAATACAAGATGCCTTTTTCAAGAGGGAAGAAACCGACGACCAGCAAGATCCCAAAACTCCATATTAAAACCTCAGAAAATGTTGTAAGTTTCCTAAAGTTTCCTAAAATCCCGCTGGAAAATGAGACATAATCTAATCAAAACCCAGACGAAGTTCATTTTTATTATACTGTTCTATATATAATGTTTTATTCATTATATTATATGCCATCCTTTGGCAGAGTGAATTACAATTAAGCAGTTAAGGTTAAAGGATCTTGATCAAGGGCTCAGCAGTGGCAGTCTGAGATTAAAACTCACAACCCTTCTACCATCAAGCTGCTATTTCTTTATTAAATTAAGAGCCAGTGGATCCGGAGCAATATACAACAAGAATAATTATTACTATACACTAGAAAGTACCTGTTCTGAGATTTTCATTGGGGGTGACGAGGATGGACAGGATTAAAATGAGTTGATTAGAGGGACGGCGCATGTAGGATGTTTTGGAGACAAGGTGAGGGAGGACAGGTTGAGATGGTTTGGACAAATGTAGAGGAGGGACATGCAGTATATTGGTAGAAGAATGCTGAGGATGGAGCTGCCGGGCAGGAGGAAAAGAGGAAGACCAAGGAGGAGGTTTATGGATGTGGTGAGAAAAGACATGCAGGTAATTTGGGTGAATGAGGCAGGTGTAGACAGGGTAGTGTGGAGAAGAACAATCTACTGTGGTGACCCCTAACGGGAGCAGCCAAAAGGAGGGGAAGAAGAAGAAGGCTGGGAAGTACCTGGTCATGAATTAAATTAAAGGAGGAATTATAAGCATATCTTAAGGTACCATGTGTTATTTGTGACTAGAGAGGCCACCATTTTTTTTCTTGGGTTCCTTGAAACTATTTACCTCTGCTTCCGCCATATGACGTTTTCTCTTGTCATCATAATCCTGGATTTACAAATGCTTTTTATTTCCTTAGTTTGGTCTTTTAATTGATTTTAATTTTATTTGCTTACAATCTTCAACTCTGACTTGATTTTATATTTATATACTGCATAAGAAACAAGTCAATACAAACACACACACACACACACACACACACACACACACACACACACACACACACACACAAACTTTAACCGTGGATTGTTATGCAGTGTGTAGTGTAAATGCAGATGTGGGTCAATATAAAAGGATGACATAAACAGGTCATTAAAAAAAGCGTTGCACTCCGGTGACTCTGGTTTAATAACTGGCCGGGTTCCTTCCGATCCAACCTCTCTATCTTCATTTCATTCATCTGGCCTATCAATAAAGACAAAAAATGCCCAAAACATCTTTTACAGATTAATCAGATGTAATATATAAATGCAGCTATCGATACTGACGTCTCTTTTTCCCTTGATGTTGCACGTTGATCTATTTGCAATCTGTGTTCCAGGAGGATGGCCCACATGTCAAGCGATCATCCTCTTCTCCTCAAGGGGCTCCTAGGAAAAGAACTGCGTTTATTGACATCACTAATGTAAGTCTGATCTTGGGTGGTAAGTCCTTTGATGTGTGTTTGTGCATGCCTCAATGTGTCTTCATCTGCTCGCCCAGGCTGTGTCTCAGTGTTTTCCGACTCTTCCGTTCTCTGATGATGATGATATTGATGTCCGGCGAGTAAGTGTTCAACGTAGGCCGGTAATCCGGTGTACAGTAGTTTTTTGGTAATTGGTAAAATTGGTGGTAAAAATGTTGGGCAGACTTTAGACAAATGTTTGCATAGCTTCAAGCTTTAATCTTTTTGTGATTTTAATCTGACTGATATTAAAGCCTCATGAATAAATACACGTGAAGATACAATTATATTATGAAACAAATGTAATAATTCAGAAAATAAATGATAAAAAATGATTTTGAGACTGTGACTACATGTTTGAGCAACATCAACAGCAGGAGGAATGTGCTCCTTGTGCAACATATAAACATTAATTTATTCATCTTCTGACCTGCTTATTTTCTAATTCAGGGTCACTGGTTCTGTTGCTTATCAGCCTATCCTTGTGCACATGGGATGAGAGGCAGGGGTATACCCTGGACAGGTCACCGATCCGTTGCAGGCATATAAACATTGAAAATATTCATTCATTCATTCATCTTTTTACCCGCTTATTCCTGAATCCGGGGTCACAGGGGTCCACTGCGCCTGTCCCAGCACGCATAGGCCGAGAGACGGGGGTACACCCTGGACGGGTCGCCAGTCCATCTGGACCATTTACAATCACCAATCCACCTAATCTGCATGTTTTTGGACTGTGGGAGGAAACCGGAGCACCCGGAGGAAACCCATGCAAGCGCTGGGAGAACATGCAAACTCCGCACAGAATGATTGTGAGGCGACTGTGCTATCCACTATGCCACCGCGCCGCCCATAATAAATAATAATAAATACATTTAATGACAAAAACACATCTCAAAAAAGACAAGGCCATATCTACAACTGTGTGAAATCCCCTCTTCTTTTTGTGACAGTCTGTAAACATCTCTGGATTGAGGAGACAAGTTGCTCAAGTGTAGGAATAGTAATGGTGTCTCATTTTTGTCTAATACAGGCTTCTAGTTGTTCATCTGTCTTAGGTCTTCTTGTCGCATCCTCTTCTTTAACATGCGCCAAATGTTTTTTATTGGTCATTTCAGTACCCGGATCCTTCTCTGAAAAAAAGTCTTCCCTGAAATAGATGACGTATGGATGGGAGCATATGTTGTTCTATAACTTGTTTCAGCATTGATGGTGCCCTTACAGATGTTTAAGCTGCCCATACCGCATCCACTCATGCAACCTCATACCATCAGAGATGCAGGCTTCTAAAATGAGCGCTTATAACTTTAATCCGGATGACATGACACTTATTCTGGCCTTGACCATTACGCGCAGAAATTGTTCCAGATTCTTTGAATCTTTGGATGATATTATGCACTGTAGATGATGATAACTTCAAACTCTTTGCAATTTTTCTCTGATAAACTCCATTCTCATATTGCACTAATAGTTTTCACTATTTTTTTTTTCACAGTTTGATTGGGGAGCCTACATAGGAGTGAATGTGAGTGCGAGTTGTTGTTCATCTATGTGTGACCAAAAATTAGGGAATAAAGGGGTAAGAAGATGAATCAATGAATAGTAGGTTTAAAATAACAAATTTCCTTTTCAGCATCTGTATTTAAATTGTGCACATAGTACATCAACACTGTTGACATTCTCGTGACCGACAATGTCACAACAGATAAAATGTAAAATTTTACTTTAAACATGTGCAAACTGGGTCCCGGGTTCGAATCCCGGGCCGTGATGTTTCTGTGCAGAGTTTGCTTGTTCTCCCAGCTGTTCTTTCCTCCAATTGCTCCGGTTTCCTCCTACAGTCCAAAACCATGCAGATTAGGTCGATTGGTTATTCTAAATTGTCCATAGGAGTGAATGTGTGTGTGAATGGTTGTTTGTCTATATTGCCCTGAGATGGACTGGAAAAATTGTCCAGGGTGTACCTGCGCCTCTCGCCTTATGTGTGCTGGGATAGGTGCAGCAGACCCCCGTGACCCCGAATTCGGGAATAAGCAGTTAAGAAGATGAATGAATGAATGAAGTGCACACTGAACAATGTTTTCCCCCTTCATAAGTAGTTAAGGGCTCTTTTAAACATGAAAATGCCATGTCAATGCTAGTAAATTGTTTACTGTAAGCATAGATCCAGTTGGAAGTAGGCTAGGCTAGGTAGGCTAGCCTTTCTCATACTGTTTTTAAATGCAGATTATCTACATACATACTGCTTGCCTGATATATTATATAGTAGGAATGTATGTGATTTCAGACTTAACCTTAGTTCAGACTGCTGGTTCACTTGCAAGAAATCCTCTATCCAATCTTTTTCCAATTTTTTGCTGGGAAAATAAAAATAATATATTGCCTTCTACAAAAATTGTAATTTATGGCCTCTATATGACATGGACCATTCGTAGGAATAATTGTTTGCATAACTTGTATTATACCATCGGTTCTGATCTCAAGCCATTGTATTTGCAAACACACTCCTCTAGCAATGAAATGTGCTCACTGAGAAGAAAGCATACTCTTTAATTTCATGCCTCCTTAACTTTCATACAGTTAATTTTACTTGTGCCTGGTCATATTCCCACAGATTGTGTGCAATTTCTCAAGATATTATAGAATATTCAAAGAACACAAAGATAAAGTTGACAAGTTAAGCTACCAAAGCATGTGCAAATGCTATGACAATAATGCATAATGTAGTGAGATAGACAACACAAAAATCTAGAAAGAATAATATTTATTTAGACGCCAGTCTTATTAAATACATAAAATGAATGAAGTAAAACTTAACAGCCATAAATGAGGAAATTAAAAAATGGTCCATTTAAATTCAGGGCAGATGTTTGCAGTCTGGGCTTTTAAGACTGTGCTTTGTGTTTAATGCAGTGACCAGTTTTATCCTTCAATGGATTTAAAATTCCCCCCAGATAGCTTAATCTATTTGTGATCGTTTCAATGCAATACGCACGGTGGCAAAGTACACTTTTGCTAGCCCCATATAATGAAGCTCCAAACACCCAGATCCTTTTATAGTAGAAAAAAAGAATAATGATCCAGTAAAGAAAGTGTATGGAAAAGAAAATTCTAACACACCTACTCTATATGTAAAATACCCTTTCTATTTTAAATTAACGTAAGCCTAAGTTATAAAAGCATGCTTGAAAAAAGCCCAACATTTTACTAATATCATGTCTATTACTTTTTGTCAATAACCAATACCGAATACTACAGCACTCGTAAATCATCAGCCTGCATTTATAAGAAAAGGAGAAAAACTAAAAAAAAAAATAATAATTAAAATAAAAGCAACTGGAGAGGAAATTGTTACAAAAGCGATCAATCAAAAACAGGTTTATTTGTTATATATTATACCTTCCTAAAAATTGTGACATTATCAGAAAAATATGCTTAAATTTTTTTTTTAGTATTAGGTCAATTACCACTGTATACTATATAACAAGAAAATACCCAATACTAAGCAAAATATTTAAAAAAAAAAAAAGGTCTAATATTAATGACAGATGCAGTAGCTGTTTATAGCTTAAACTATGTAGTTTTGAATTGCTTTATTTTGACAAAATGTTAATTCATATAGCCTGTTAATTTATCTTCAATGTCATAAATCACAAACACAAGTGGAAGTGGTAGCATAGTAGTGTTGTACTAATACCAGAAAGACCGAGGTTCGATTCCCACCTCCAGTTCCAGTCCAGTTAGTCATTTGGCAGACGCTCTTATCCAGAGCGACTTACAATTGGTCTCTTTTTTACAACTGAGCAATTGTGGGTAAAGGACCTTGCTCAAGGGCCCACAGTGGTTGCTTGGTGGAGGTGGGAATCGAACCCAGGTCTTTCTGGTACTAGTCCAACACCTTAACCACTAGGCTACCACTTCCCACTTCCACCTCCACCAAGCAACTAATGTGGACCCTTAACCCACAATTGCTCAGTTGTAAAAAAAAATAAATAAATAAAAACTGGGCGGCTCGGTGGCATAGTGGTTAGCACGGTTGCCTCACAACTAGAAGCTCCCACATGCGGAATTTGCATGTTCTTCTCCCCGCGCTTGTGTGGGTTTCCTCCGGGTGCTCCGGTTTCCTCCCACAGTCCAAACACATGCAGATGAGGTGGATTGGTGATTCTAAATAGGAAAGCAGAAGTCAAAACTCAATGAGTCAGGCAGATCAGGCAAACAAATCCAAAACGGCAGACAAAACTCATGAATGGGGGAAAGAATGGCAGAAGGTCATTAATCAGATGGTAATTCATAAAAATACAAATGCTTAGTATGTGCGAGTGTGTACGGTTGTTCATCAATATGTGGCACTGCAATGAACTGGGTGTATCCCAGCTTTGTACCAGCTCCAGCAGAGCCCTGTGACCTCAATTTAGAAAAGAAGCAGGGTAGGAGATAAATTAATAGCTTCATATTAACAGGTAATTTTTTCACTATTTGTCAGGTAATTAAAACTTAAATGGCTTACAACATTGTGGGTGACACGCAGCAATGAATTCATTGAAATAGAATGCATCTGATACTAACTATTACATTTAATAATAGATCACTGTGACTTTTAAACTGCTTTGTGGCCAGTAAAAAAGCTCAGACCTAAAGTCACACATGATCAACTACTTAACTGTGGAAATTTTTTTGTCATACTTTTAACATAACTGTTATTTATGAATTTTCCAGCAACCATTAAAACCTACTACCTGAACAACCAGTGTTTCCAGTGGTAAAATGTCGGAATGATAATTGGAAGGCCCTTAACTTACTACACCTGTTTATTGTTCCGTTCTAACAGATTTATTCCTTTATTTACAGTATGCGTTGTTTTATTATATCTGTGTCACACCCTGCACTGCTACCGCTACTACTCCTTCCACTCTCGAACTGGGGTTTCACTCTCGCCGTTGCTCTACTCGCTGTTGCTCTACTCGCGAGTTATCATGTTAATCTTTTGCCCATTAATTAGCGCTGACGTTTCTTTTTCTGTTTGCTGGATTATTGATTTTCTCGCGTTTTGTTTCTCTAGTGTTCATTTCTCGTTTATGACATTTTGTTTTGGTTCCTGTTTTCTGTCGCTCTGCTTCTCATTGCTATTTTTTGCTTTCTTGTTTCTCTCGCGTATTTTGTGTCTTTTGTTCAGGAGCGTCTTCCTATTGCACCTCTTTGCTTGTTTTTGCAACTGTTTTGCGGTCGCTGTTTAGTGTTCACCGTGTGCTTGTTTTTGCGCTCAGTTTTACGGTCTGCAGTAGAATTTTTTTCCTTAATAAATCACCATTCACCAACCATCTGCTTCTGGAATTTCTGTCTCTGCCTGTCCTGCATACCCCAGACCTGACAGAATATTCCAGCCAATATGAACGTAGCAGATTTGTTACAACTCTGGTCCACAGTAGAGTAACAGAGTGCTATGCCAGGCTCTTCAAACAAAGGTCTCTAGCAGATGAGCCAGACTCTCAGGGTTCTTTCTGATTCATTAACCACACCAATCGGATTACTGAACTCCAGCCCCCTGCCCCTTCCCCTCCACCGGATGCTACAGAATATGCCTCCTTCACAGATGAGATGCAGCAGGCTGCTCGACAGCTTCTGCAGCTATGACCAAGTGGCTGAGCTCCGGATTTCTGTACGCCCTCTTCATTTCCTCTTTTCTGTCCGAGCACCCAATAGTTACCATCTGGCTTCCATCATACTTCATTCCAACTCAGTCCAACGTGGAGACCTGCTACCCTTTGCCTTCATGACGTCTGCTTTTGAACTTTTCCTGGGTGCCACGATTTTCACCAAACACAATGCATACCATCTGGAGATGGTATCAGAGAAGGGTGGGAGAGTGGAAGACTGCCTTCAACACTCCATCAGGCCACTATGAATACCTGGTCATAAATTTTCATCTTACCTATGCCCAAGCGGTTTTCTGGCTTTCATTAAACTACTTTAAGTGATTTGTTTTCATATATCTGGAGCAGATCTTGATCTTCTCTCGATTCCTAAAGGAACACATCAGTCATGTCCACCAAGTCCTTTAATGGCTCCTGGAAAATGAACTATATGTTAAGGCAGAGAAATGTGAATTTCAGCAGACCGCCGTCTCTTTCCTGGTTTTCAGATTGCACCATCTATGATCGAAATGAAACCTGCCAAGGTAACTGCTGTTAGTGACTGGCCCACCCCGACATCTAGACAGGTGCTCCAGAGGTTCCTAGGATTCTTTTTCAGGGAGGTTTATTGGGAACTTAAGCTCTCCATTCTCCTCTCCTAGCCCTTACCTCAACCATAGTTCCATTTAAGTGGAATCCCCAAACTGCTCAGGCTTTCTCTTGCCTCAAGAAAAAGTTCTGCTTGGTCCCCATCCTCACCATACCAGACCCCACATGCCAGTTTATTGTCGAAGCTGATGCATCTGAGACCAGGGTGGGAGCCGTGCTGTCCCAAAGAAGCATCGAGAACAACAAGATCCACCCATGCTCTTTGGCTCTCCCTATCGGAACACAAATTTTTCCATTGGTGATAAAGAGCTTCTGTCGATTAAGATGGTCTTGGAGGAATAAAGACACCGGATGGAGAGGACAAATCAACATTGTAACCTAGACTGACCATTGTAACCTAGAATATCTCAGGTCCAGAAAGAGACTAAATGCTTGCCTAATGCAAAGGTCATTATTTTTTATTTTTATCCCATTTTAACGTCACTATTTCTTTTTGCAACGTCTTCAAGAATCTCAAGCCCAATGCCCTGTCTCGACAGTTTTCCTTTTCCCCAGAGCAGGCGGTTCCCGAGACTATACACCCCAAGTGCCTGTTTACAGCCGTCTAGATTGGGCACACAAGTCCAGGTTATCTGCCAGCCCAGAGGAGCCTGTACCTTGTTTCTCCTCAACCAGCAATTCCAGCAAGTGACACCCTCCAGTATGTTGTGGTATGTGACGTCTGCACTCGCAACAAGCCTAAACTAACCACCCATTGGTGGGCCTCCTCAGACTTTTCTAGTCCCTCGTCAGCCCTTGCTCTTCTTTGGATTTCGTGACAGGTCTGTCAATGACCAATGGTTTTAGCTGTGTTATGACCATAGTAGACTGCTTCACCAAGGCTGCCCAAATTGTTCCCTTCCCTCAACTTCCATTTGCCAAGCAAACCGTTGAACTGGTTGTTCACCATGTTGTTTGATTACATGAGCTCCCTTCTGTCATTTTTTATGACAGGGGGTCACAGTTTTCCTTGTTTTGAAATGCCTTCTGCAAGCTGATTGAGACCACTCCCATCCTGTCCTCAGCCAGTCTAATGGTCAGACAGAATGCACCAACTAGAAGCTGAAGACCACCCTCATGTGCATGGTGTCCACAGACCCTAACACTTGGAGTAGGTTTCTGCCATGGTTCATAACTAGGCTGCCATTCTCCTCTGTTCCCTTTCTAAGAGGAGGAGGTCAATGATCCTTTATTAACCGGTGTAAAAAGACCTGGCAAAAGGCATGCACCTAACTCCTCAAGGATTCTCAGGCCTATGAGCAGACAAGCATTGCTCTGATGTTCCCAGGTTCCAGGTAGAGGAAAAGGTTATGCTCTCAACAGGAATCTTCTGATTAATTCAAGCTCATGTAAGTTTCTCTCTCGGTTTATCAGACCATTCACGACTGTCAAGGTCATTGACCCCTGCATGGTCAGACTTCTTCTCCCGTCAACCAAGCACCATCTGAATCCCACCTTTCTTGTCTCACAGCTCAGATACCTAGTTTTCTGCCCACTGTCTGCCTGGCCACGTCCCCCTCTGTAGATAATTGAAGGAGGAGAGGTTTTGCTTTGAGAATGTTGATGGAGAAGTATAGAGAAGGCCATTGTGTGTTTGTGGATTTGGACAAAGCGTACAAAAGGGTTACGAGAGAGTAGTTGTGGTATTGTATGAGGAAGTCAGGTGTAGCAGAGAAATATGTGAGGGTGGTGCAGGACATGTATGAGGACAGTGTGACAGCAGTGAGGTGTGCAATAGAAATGTCAGACTGGTTTAAGAATCGGCTCTGAGCCCTATTTTGTTTGCAGTGGTGATGGACAGGTTAACAGATGAGGTCAGTCTCCGTGGACAATGATTGCAGATTTTTGGTGAGAATAGGGAGAAGGTTGAGACAAATCTGGAAAGGTGGAGGTATGCGCTGGAGAAAAGTGGATTGAAAGTCAGTAGGAGTAAGACTGAGTACATGCGTGTGAATGAGAGGTAAGGCAATGGAGTGGTGAGGTTGCAGGGAGAAGTGGTATTGAAGGTGGACGAGTTTAAGTACCTGGGGTCAACAGTGCAAAGTAATGGAGAGTGCGTTAGAGAAGTGAAGAAGAGAGTTCAGGCAGGGTGG